>VZRW01008659.1:0-29388 GCA_013398125.1 Aegotheles bennettii | reverse complement strand
CAGCGCGAGCGGCCGCCATCTCGGCCCGGGGCGGGGGGAGGAGGAGAGCGGCCCCGGGGCGGGCGGGCATGGCCCGGGGATGGCCCGGGAGCCGTTCCCACACGCCTCGGTGCTCCTCGAAGGCCGCGGCTGGGCGCCGGGCCCGTCGTTGTCCGGTGAGGCCTCTCCCCGCCGGGCTGGGCCTGCCGAGGTTTGGCCTTGCCGTGAGGGGCCTGAGGGCGCAGGAGAGGCGGCAGCTGTGTCTGGGGACAGGGTGCGTGCAAAGCTGTGCGGAAAGAAGGTGCCTGAGCAGCTGCAAAGGCCTTTCCCCGGGAGAGGAGCTGAGGGGAGCTGGCGGCCAGGGCCCCCTCTGGGATCTCGGGGTGTGGGGCTGGGCTGGGCGGGGAGCGCTGTTGAGGCGCCCGGGGCTGAGCTGTGGGTGCTCCCGCTCTCCCCACACAGGGGGATCCAGAGCAGGAATGGTGCTCTGAGCTGTTCGTCCTTCGCAGGGTGGTTTATGGAGGGTTTTCGCTGTAAGGAGGAGGTGAATCACAGAGGTGAGGTTGACTGAAGTGTTGGAATCTGCCTTCTGTTCTAGAGGCAGGCAGGAGGTTTTCGTGTCTGGAGCAAGAGAGAGCTCAGCAGTTCTGCAGCCACTTGGATCTTCCCCCAGAGCAAAGGTTGCTCAGGTACTTGAAAATCAGACACATCCCCTAAAACATGACATACCCAACCCTTCAAGCAAGCTATCCAACATCACTCTCCTATGCCCGTATCTTCCCTGTTTTCCTGGATCTTTCCTTGGTGCTACGGTTCCAGGAAAACAAACATCTCACCATCTCTAGGAGCAAGTTGCTGGGAGAGGAAGACGACATCTGGGTTTCTTAAGGTCCTCCCAGGGACAACCTTAGATGCAACTGAGCGAGCAGCCTGTATCAGTGCATTGTGCTTTTCTCTAGATCATGCCTGAAGTCAAGATTTGACCTGGAATAAAAAAGTCTGAGGAAAACACACTTCACAGAGCTGACTTCTTTCCCTAATGACTTACTTTCTCCTTTCCGTGTTCTCTGGGCATCTAGGTTAAAAACAACACAGTTCTTCCAAACTCGGCATTTTCTTTTTAGCTTCTTGATTCTATGTAGCTGCTTTCAAGGGCTGTTTTCCATAGAATAGTTTCTAAGATGAGTTAACTTTATTCATTCTCTAAAGTAAAAAAATAAATAGTGGTTTATTAGTTTGGTTCTTCTTATACAGAAGCAAGGTGTCAGCTCATCTGTTTCATTATGGCCACGTGGCCACAGCACGTCCACAGGCTGCATGTGAGCTCCCAGGTGGAGGTCAGTTTGACCTGTAAAGCTTTAAGGGATGAGGATCTGCCTTCGTAGTGATCCAATTCTTTTTGTATGATCCCATTACTGTTAGAATTAGTGGTGGTTTGGTGAAGCTGCAGGCAGGATCTGCAGGGAGGGAGTTTCCTGATGAGGATTTTCATCTGCTCTTGAAATACAGGCTGCTCCTTCAAAATAGCTCAAGTTTTGTGAAACAGATGCACTTTCAAGCCTGTGTTTCCCGGGGGTATTATAGTTTCTTTGCTCATTTTGCAGTCAGGACTGATTGCTGTTCTACCTTTGGTGTTGTAATCATCATGTGTGTCACAGTTTAATGCTGGCCATCTCTTGAAGATGCCCAGAGTTGGTGATAAAATACTTTGCATTTAAATCTGACATAAATATGCTGGAAGTCAATTAACAAATCTACAGTATTTCTTTTTCTTCAGAACATTCTTAAGTCAGTTAGCATTGGTATCAGGTCTGAAGTGCATTCACCTTCAGGTTTATCACTTTCTTCTTTCCACCACCTCAGCTTTTAATTATGGCTGTCAAATAGAGCACAAGCCAGATGTGGCATTTAGCAACCTAATTCAACCATCCCTCTTTCTTTCCATTTCCTATAGGCATCCACAAGTGCCTATACCAGTGGGTACCTCTGACATTTCCAAATTGCAATTTGACAGTGTCAGAAAGGTTCATGAATTATTAAAATGTCTCGGCATCATAGAGGTTGGGAAATTACATATAATTTGACAAAATAAGAACACAGAAAAAGAAAACCCCACCCAGGCATTCCCAAATCAAGAGAGCACCTTTAAAACTTTCCTTTGCATTTGCTTAAAAGGCTTGAATAGTAGGAGAGATACGTGAGTCATCCTCTCTGTGTCTCTCTCTAGAACAGGAAAGCTAGCAGAGGGTGGAGGTATGTCAGCACATAGTGTGGTACACTTGAAAATATCAGCTGAAATGACTAGGCTGGAGAAGTGGGAGGACTGATATTAGTCACACGCTATTACACGGTTCAGAAGATGAAGGCAGAAGGAATTACCGGACAGGCATCTGCCACTTGGCCCAGCCTTTTAAAACGTGTATCTTGACTTTAGATCTCTTCATTCTTTCTTGTGCGTAGATGGACTCGTCAGTGAATGCAGCAGTTTGCTGGTCAGACCCTCTGCTTGGGCCTGTAGATGTTTGCAGGATACAGCCCTTTTATGAAGCTGAATCCTTAACAGAGGTGTTTCATTAAATAGCCCAGATCTTGTCTCTGTTCTGTACTGCCTTCTCTCTCTGCAGTACATCTGACAATCTTACATACCACGTTTAATCAAGCCAAAAAATAAAAACCTGCAGCAGACCTTCCTGGTTGTCTGTGACTGTCTTGAGAAGTACTTCCATCGGTCCTGGGAACCACTGTGGATTTGTTCATACCTAGATTTTAGCCTGTTTGCCATGTGCAAATATTTCCTTAGTACCACTCCTCAAGAAATATTTTAGATGTCAGATTTTTTTTAAAGAAAATAAAAGATGTCATTTTCTCTATTTTTCTGGCAAATTCTGAAATTAATTATTGGACTTGTACCATTCCTCTGCCCTAACTGGATAGCTGGAAAGTGTCTTAACAGCTGTCAAGAATTCTCACGTAAAATACAGTGCTGAAGCTTATGAAAGTTTTTATAAGTGAGCTATACTAGCTGATGTTATTAAATCACTTAATTCGTTAGAACATCCAGAGTAGTTCACCCTTCCCTCTGGTTAATGTGCTCTGTAGGCTGGCCACAGCTTTTTTATGACATATATTGCAATCTCCTTCCCAGAACCATTATTTTAAGGATAATAAGGGCAATAGCAGGCAAAGAAAAAAAGACCCTCTTGCCTTTCATGGTGAAACTTGGCTTACAGAGTGCATTTGTTTGCTTTGCTGATTTATTTTCTTTTGATCGGAGCCATCTGACCCTCGTGTTTAAAGGAACATTCTTTGCAGTTTTGAAGTCTGCCTATTATAACATCAGTTCTGCAACCTGCAGCGAAGTGAGCAGGCAGATGCATACTCAGCTGATACTTAACAAATCTGTCTCTCTTGGCATGCAGAATCCACACCTGGAGCTTAGCAGCAGCATCCTTGATGCAGTCCTGATACAGGGGTAAAAATCCAGGTTGCAAAGTTAGAGAGGTTCCCTCAATTTGTCAGAATTTTCTTACATCTGTGAAACACTGTACACCGTTTTCTTTCATGAACCTTTCCTCGTGTTTAGAATGGCAGCTTTCTCACTCAGTTTGAAATACGTATTCCTCTCGTCTGCACAAAAAGTATTCCCAGCCTCTCCATTACGCACGCTGTTTTTAAAAGCAAAACCAAAAATATTGGATGCTAAGAGAAGTGCACCCAGCAGCATAAGAAAAATGTGCTAACAAGGCAGCCAGTATACACCCATTTCGTGCGCAGAACCAAGATCAGTGCTTTAGCAGTGAGATCATGCAGGCTTTGGGAGGAAACAGAGAGCTGAGGTGGCGATTGCTGTGTTATATGGGCTCAGTATTTTATGTTCCTAAGATCTCCACTGTCAGAACAGAACACTGGGCAGTTCTTGTTTAGTTTATTACAGAATGTCAGAGTAGGAAGAGAAGTAGTCCCCTTCCCGGGGCTGCGTTTCTTGTTCTTTGAGGCTGCAGTTCCACTTGTCAGTCAAGTTGGCTAAGTTGGCTTTGCCTCCAAATTCTGTTGTCTTGCCCTTTTCCTTTTGTAGGCAGCCATGATTGTGCAGTCGGTCAGCGAGATGAGAAGGCTGAAAACTGAAGCTTTTTTGTTTCCCCTGCCATATCAGCTCCATGATCTGGCTGACTGCTGTGTTCAAGCTGATTTGGTTCAAGAAGGGGAGCAAGAGCAGGAGACGATAGGTCCACAGTGTTCGGCAGCAGAAGAGGTTACTGGTTTAGTAGATTGTGAAACAATACTTTGGCTGCTAACTCCTGATTGGTATTGAAAGAAGTCTGTTTATGCTTAAAGTTCTGTCGGCATTCCAAGTAGTAAGTTCCTATGAAAGACAAGTCATCAGAGTTGCAGAAGGAGTCAGAAAGCACTGAATTCCCATTTTGTGGCAAATGAGCTCTTTTCCTGTTGATGTGAAACCTCTTTTGATTTTGCCAAATTACTGTTCTTCTGTGGAAATCAGAATATAGGTTCAGATTAGATCTTGTCCTGTGTGGTTTTGGTAATTCAGCCATCATTTAGGTATCTAAATTGGGAGTTGAGCTCATTTGGAAAATTTGTCCTAATTTTTGGTAGTGAACCATGAAAACGTACCTTCTTCTTTGTGAATGGGCTGCTAGTCAGAAAGAATAGAATTGTCACAAAAATTGTTGCTTTAGGTTTGAAATTCGTGGCTCTTAATTTAGAACTTAACCTCCTCTGGAAATTCCAGAACCTTTTCAGACAGCCATTCACCAGTTATTTAATTGTATAAATACACCCCTGGTTTAATTTCTGTTTTAAATTGTTCTTATTATGAAATTATGTTTTACTTATAGGAGTCTGAGATTAGAAACTGACCCTGACAATGTTTATCCTCAGATTATACCTGCTTTGTAAGTCTCATCTAAACAAGTGCTGTGTTGAAAGTGAGCATGGCTGCAGGCTTAGCAAGTTCCTAACAGACCTGTGCAGGCAGCACTAGGGCAGGCTGTGCTAACCACACCGATATTTCACTGCAGTCAGTGACCAGGTACTTCTATGGAAATGTTTCCTAGCATCTTATTTCATTATCAGACATAAAATAGGTCACTTTGTGGCTTTGAATTCTGTAGTGAATCTGTTCAGGTGACCTCACAGCAGCATCCTACAACCTGGCATGGTGGGTCGGAGCAGCAACAATTTCTTCACAGCATGAACCTGCCACTGCCCTTCCTCGTTTTTCTTTGAAGTAGGTCAAGTCTGCGAACTGCTAAGACTCTGTGGACCCCTCATGTATTTTACCATTCTGGCTTCCAGAATGCGGAGTGAGAGATCACCTACTTCATTCTGTCTGAGCACCGGCAGCTTAGTTGCAGAGAACACAGATAGTGTGTGCTAGGCCTGAATAAGAGAGGCTTTCAGTAGTGTTGTACTTCAGCTTGAAGAGGATAATCTGCAAAGGGAAGCTCTTAAGAGAGGTTTCCATTCACTTGTTTACAAATTATTCTTTTCATCCCTCTTTAACTTTTCTTTGGCTTTCTGGAAGTGTTACTGTAGTATCCTGGATGATGGAAGTTGGGTAACCACATTTAAGGTTTTACTTAGGCCTGCTTCAGTCTGCACAGCTTCAGGAGAAACTCCCTTATATTCAGGGAGTCATTTCACACTCAGTGTATGCCAAGTGATCAAATCATACATTCTGTGTCTCACAGACATATTTAGCCTTTGATGGACCGGTGATAGAATTGTCTTTAGGTACCAAGAGGCTGAATGTGTGTGACAATCTTAGTTGCAGACAGAATGGAATTATAATGGAAATACATTTCGTCTACATGTTTTGGCATCATGCTGTCAGTTGAAGTAATTTTTATTTTAAGTTAATATATATTGAGTCTTTTATCTTGTGTGTGTGCGTGCACAAGTTTTGATCTCAAGCATATTTGGGGAAATACAAGAAGTTTTGTCAAAAACTGCTCAGATCCACTCCAAATAATAGACAGAATTTGAACTAGGACTCGTGTTAGCAGTGATAATCTGCCGCTTGCTTCTGTCTGGCAGGCTCAGTCCTGAACCCTGACCACAGCCCCTGTTTGTACTGTGTACGTGTTTTTCTCACATAGAGATCAACTTCTTGTGTAACGTTGTTCTGACATGTATGGGTTCACACATAACCCAAGGCTTTAGTGGTATTATGTACAATTATTTGGAAACATTGCCCATGTGTCCCAAAGAAGACTAGCAGAAATAAAAAAGCAATAGTTTTGTTTTTTTTCTTTTCCATTTCCTTGATGTTTCATGCTTTGGCTAAGACCTTTCTATTTTTTCCTTTGAGTTGCTACCATACAGCTTTTCATGCAGACCTCTTTGGAACTGTTCTTCGATGTCTAGGCTATTTGAGCCAAAATTCTGTTCATTTTTTCCTGGCGGCAGCTACTTCACAGCAAGTACATTAATTAAAATTTGTGCTTGTCAAAGACCACGCATTCAGTTTTTTTGCTTTAGCAGAATAATATCTCTTCTTTAGCCCAAACAGACCATCTCAGTACAGCCATAGATACAGACAGGATGGACTCTGAGCTGTAAAGAACAAAGTATCAGCCTGGGAACATCAATTTAAGCCTTATTGTGTTTCTATGCCATTACGTGGGCACCTGGTTTGTAATAGTGCTGCTCACTATTACACGAGGTTAAATATCATGATGGTATTTAACAGAAAATCCATGTGTAATAAAGCCTCGGGGCCTTACTGGAGTGTCTGTCACTGGCTTCTGAGGTTTTCCTATTTCCTTCTCAAATAAGGATTTTCTCTTTGCATCTTTGAGTTGGATTTACAAGCTGGTAAAAACAAGTACAAAATGTTAGCACTCTTTTGTTTCATTTTTAATTCACAGCAAGCAAAAGCAAAGTTTCCTGTTAGAACAGGTATTCTCAAGTTTCACTAGTGAGTGTTGGATGAGAAACATAAAGCAAATATGTACAGTTTTTTCATTGATATGGATGGGAATATGTCCCAAGATACTTGGCAGCTGGTCTCCTCCTTTATTAATGATATTGCACAATTAGCTATTACATAAAGATTTGTTATTAAATGCATTTCTAAGGAGAGTATATATAATTTTACCCATTTTACTGACTGAGGAAATTAAGGTCTAGAGAAAGGAAGTGATTATTCACAGAGCCTGGAGAGGAAATTGAGTCCAGAATTCTGTATAATAGACCGTGTAGTCAAAGTAACATGCCCTAAAACAAGCGTTGCATTTCAGATATGCCTGTGTTGCTCTGCATTCCAGAGAAATAAAATATCTGTTGCTCTTCTTGTCAACCAGCTAACCCTCTTTCTTTCTTTTTTCCAGCTAATGTCTTGCAGCCAGGATGTGAAAACACAGATGACTTGTGCTGAGCAAAGTTTTTGGTAAGTCAATTAAATTTCAGAGTTGACCAAAAGGAACATGATCGGTGATCCTGCTGTAAGGCTTTACTCACTAGTCACTCAGTTGTGGCAGAGAAGGAAGCATGCAGCTGTTGGGTTGGACATTACTACTAACACGTTTGTGACAACAGGTGAAATTGTGGCTTTCATCAGGTTAGCAGGGAAGACTTAGCCCCACTGCAAGGAAGGTGCAGAGGAGGAAGCTGTGCTGGAAAAACAGTGTCAGTGGAGCTGAGAATGCAGAAACCCTTTTTTCTGCTCTGTGACTTCAGGTCTTAGCCCAGCTTTTTGAAGCTGTGACTGTCAGTACTCAGCAGAACAGTAACAATGTGTTGCCACAGCAGCATTATTTGTCCCTGTTGTTGTCCTTGTGCAAAATACAAATCTTGAAACAGCTTGGCTCGGCACAGCTAAATGAATTCAATCTCCTCTGAAAGCTCTTGCCTCTGTGAGGCCCTTACACAGCATGGAGACACTGAAGCAGATGCTGACAGGTCTCTTGTTGTGCACAGTTTGTGTCTTTTTGTTTATCTGCCATGAGTAAACTCAATGGTCCCGGTCTTGTTCTTGTCAGACTAATCCTGTCTGTGATGGGTGTCCTCTGAGGTCAAGGGGAGTTGCCTGTGCCTAGTGGCCTTCAAAGCTTAGTCCACTGAGTCCAGGGGGGGTCTTTGCCATTAACTATTCTGGAATAAGGAGCTGCAGCCTGATTGTGTTTACTAACTACTACTGTAGTTAAATCTGAGTAGGGAATCCCCATATTCATTCATTCTTTCTTTCAATCCATGGGTACTAAAGCAGGCAGCATCAGCCGCAAAGCATTGGTTAAAAATGCAGCTTGGCTGTAAATCAAGATTGCCATGGTCAGTTAAAGTCAGAAAATGGGATGGTTGGAGGAGGGGGGAGAGCAGAGAGGCTTGCAGGGTCTTGCAGCTGTTTTCACATCCTCCCTCAAATAGAATTTCTTCAAATAGTAGCAAGCATTTTATGCAAGAAAACCTGAAAGAAATCAGGTTGCACAAATGCATTTTTCTTTCCCAGGAGATGCTATAAGTTGTATTTCTGTGTGTTATTTCATTCCTCTTTTTTTCTCTCTATGGAACTGCAAAAGTGACAGAACTTCAAATGGAAAGATTTGCAGCAAGCCATCAGTGATTGTACATGGAGGATATATCTCCTGGTTTAGTCTTGCTCGTGCTTCCATAAATCAGCATAGCTAAAATATTTGTGGTTGTCTGTAGGAGACTTATGCAGGTGGGAGATTAGAGTCAGTCTGTCATTTTTGTGGGGGAAGTGAGAGATGGAACGGGCTAGGGAATGCTGGCTTGCAGGAAGGAAGGATCTATTATAATGTTGGTGGATATTTAGGGGCTCCATAGAGACAATTAGCAAAAAAATCTGTATGTGTCTGTGTCCATGTGTACACCTCTCTCTGACTTGGAACCGGGCTGCTGTTCCCCTGCATTATTTTTTAGTTAGGCTGGTCAGAAAGAGATGTTACCTGGAAGTGTTCCTTTTAGATCTGCCTTCAGACTTGGTTTCCTTTTTTCTTTTTTTCTTTTTTTTCCTTAGGCCAGAAGTGTTCTGTAGATTTGCTGGCATGTGCCTATCTTGCAAGATGGCTGTATGAGTGATTGTGTCAGGTTAAAAAGATCTTGCAGACTGTCTTTGGTCACACAGTCGCTGTACATAAGTTTAGGTACTTTGGCTAGAATTGTGACAAAGTTCACCTGAGCAGGGGATGAAGAGGAAGGAGGAGCATGAGCTGTAATATGATAAAGCAGTCAGCAGCAGCCTGGCCTGGGGAGTCCTGTGGAATTCCAGCAGACGCTCTGCATAGTCCTGTCCTGAACACTTTTACTTCTGATTTGAGGAAGGGGCGACTCCACCTATGAGACTCCCAGAATCAGCACAATGACCAGTGGTACCAGGACCTGACTAGGTGA
Source organism: Aegotheles bennettii (assembly GCA_013398125.1). Lineage (NCBI taxonomy): Eukaryota > Metazoa > Chordata > Aves > Caprimulgiformes > Aegothelidae > Aegotheles > Aegotheles bennettii. Next base: position 20,034 of record VZRW01008659.1, on the reverse strand, counting down.
AAAGCTACCCCCTAGTTCATTAAGCCAATTAAGTGAAAATAATTTCCAGGCATGTGTGTAATATGAAGGGGCAGATACACCAGTCTTAAATATTTTTTTCCGTTTCCCATCTTTGCCAAGTCCCTATAAATCTTTGCAGTTGTAGAGACAGCCTAAAAAACTGCTAACATTTTCAACTAGAGAGCATAACACTGAATAAGGATAGTTGAAAAATTTCTGTCAAAACTGTGTTTAATGGAAAATAGAGTTTTGATAAAATAGCATTTTCACTGAAAATAGCTGCTTTCTGTGGAGAATGTTAGTTTTTCACTGCAATATTTTGACAGAAATTGTAAAATCTTGGGCTGAAGTACGTACAGCTGTTCAAGTCCGTCTAGTGCCACTCATATTTCTTCACCTCTTCAAATCTGAGGTATTTTGCCAACTCTTTGGTTTTTAACATTGTGATACTTGGGAGTTTTTGTCAAGCCCACCTCTAGATTCATGTCATAGCACTATTAGCTTCCAATTTAAAAAGCTGAGTTTCTATGGCTTTTGAAGTTGGAGAAAAAAAAACTCTTGAAAATGTGATCCAAGTACATCAGGAATTAGAAATCAAAGGAAGCAAATGAAAATTTTGTTTTCCTGTTTTAACTAACAAGATTTTTAAGCTATTTAAAAATATTTCTATGTAGAAAGTGTTTCACGCTTTCAAGGTCTTGAGCCAAAAGTGCTGCTTTTTTATGTAGGGTTTGTTACTGTTTCTTCTATTTCTTGAACTGCTTTTTGAGTTTTAGCATCCACAACAGGCTGTGGCAAGGAGTTTCAGTTTACATAACTGCTCTCTGCATATAAATTGTTGTGTGTCATTACCCATCCTTTGCTCCATTTTCTGTACCTTTTCCAGATCTACTATTCTCTTTTTTTTTTAAATGGGGGGTGAGGGCAGTACTGGATCTCAATGTGGGCATACTCATAAATGTATCTACTGATGTAAAAACCCTGTCAGTTTTGTTTTCCTTTTCTCGTGACTCCTCACATTCTGTTTGCTTTTCTGAATGTCATTGAGTGTGACGCTATTTTCATAAACTTTGTTACACCCTGAAGATGCAGCTGCACAGCAGCTAGAATTCGTTTCTCTCTCTGTTAAAATGAGACCTTTGTTGTGCTGATCAAAAGGGACTGAGAGGGTGAGAGAGGTGAGGAGGAGGAAAAGGCAAGCCTCAGACTTGTGGGCAGGAAGCATTGTTTTGCTTGTGCTTTCACTAGCAGAGACACTTCTTAGCATTCCTCATTATAGCTGGTATTGATTCGTGCCTTGAGATCCCCTTTTAATTCCCAAGTTAAGATCATCTGCCAGTGGTGTTTGAGTTGAATCTGCAAAATATCTGTCTCAAGTACTGTTGTCATTGTTTATTCCAGGACAATAGCAGAGTGAGGGTGTGGGATAAAGGTCTAATGAGCTTATGGCTTTCTGGCAAGAACTAAATGGTGCTTGCTCCAAACTGGACCTGGAATTCCTTTTAGGAAGTGTTGTTAAACTGTAATATTAATAATAAAGCCTTTGGGTTTTCTTTGTTTTGCATGGGTTTTCTGCTGAGAAGATAGTGTCCAAGTAGCAAGACTTTATTCTAGTAAGCATCTGGAAAGCTTAGGCTGTGTCCATGCTAGTAAAATTCAGGATGCCTGGGAATGTTCCCAGGAATGTTCCTCAAATGTGGAACATGATACTGTACTACTGAAGTGCTGGAATGTTTCTTGGCAGAATTTTGGCCCATGCCAGCTAGTATCTTTCTAAACTGTTCCCAGGTATGGTTTGAAGTTGGAGACCATTCTCAATAAGTAGTTTATGTGCAGTCACTCTGTTTCAGAGACTTAAGGCAGATTTCTAATACAGGCATGAGCCTTTCCCTGTCAGCTGCCCTTGATGTTTGGGAACTTTACTACACTCATTTAACTGAGTAGTGTAAGTAACTGTTACATGAAGTTAAAATCTGGCTGGCACCCCCACCTCCTCTCCCCACTTTTCCTTTTCATGTTGTCTTTACTGTCTAAAGAATGTGATAGTACAGCTGAACACATTTCAGGACGTGGATGTTCATTTTAAATTATGCTCCAGCGGGTGTCATTGGAGCTGATTCTGTGCTCAGTAATTTCCTTTGATCAGGCAGAAATACTTCTGGTGATTTAAACTGGTGTTTGTGGGCATGAACTTTATGCAGCAGTATGTGTGAATATGTAATGAACTTTTGAGCAGTATTAGTTATTTTGGCTCTAAAGAAAGATCAAAGATGTACTTTATTCTAGAGCTGTGTTCATACATAGTAGGAAGTTTCCACCCCCAAAATGCTACAGTTTGAAGAGCTACCCCACAAGAGAAGTGTCTTAGTTTCACCCTTTTGTTTCTTAGAGGGTCCAGGAAATGCAGGGTAGTGGCTAATGTAAAAATCAGGCACTTGTATGTTGTAAAAATGAACATGTGAAGTAGTTATGGGCTCAATAGAGACTGCAGGCAGTTTTTTTGTATGTCTTCATCAGAAATTAACAGTCACTGTGGCTCTTCATTTTACACTTGTTTAAATTTATTACCTTGATTATAAGTAGCTAGATTTATAGATAATATGATCTGAAGATGTATTTATTTTTTATAATTATAATAAGATTATTATGAGCAAGACTTTGCTTACACATTCTGAGTAATTTGAAATTTGTTTGATTTGTCAATATGACTTAAAAAGGAGTGCTTGGGGTTTGGGGTGTGAATCTGGGGGTTGACTCTATGTGAGTTTCTGGTAGAATCTTAGTGAAGGAAGTGGTAGTAAATGGGCCCGAGTGATTTTGGTGAATGAGGGCATCTGGTGCATTTAGAGTAAATGAAATACCAGCAGTGGGGCAGAGCTGGAGAGTGGAATGTGCAGTTGAGACACGAAAGAATAAGCGCTCCAGTGGTGGGAACTGCACGCGTGCAGGAGACTTTGCTACCCGAGCACAAGCAGCCTCACAGCTCCTTTAAAACAAGACATCAAGCAGATGCCAGTTTACTGGTTTCCGTGGTGACTGTTACTCTGATGTGCAAATGCTGTGACCTCAGTGATCACTTGAGGACTAATATAAGTAAAATTGGTGAAGCGTTAGGTCCGACAGTGCCGCACTGAGACCTGCACACCCTGTTCTTATCTGGCAGAAGGGAGGAAACTTCAGCTCCTGTGGGGTGGCTCATCTGACACTTCATACAAAGTACCCCAGCCACTAACTCCCCTTCTGATCACAGAGAGGATGGTTGTCCTCAGCCTTAGCTCAGAGTACTTTCCTAATGAGTCACTGGCAAAGTGATGGGCATTAGTACTTTGAATATTTGGAGCCCATGAACATTAATGTGAGTCCTTCCAGTTGCTTCGGTGGGTTCTGAATCCAGCTCACAGAACAGAACTTTAGAAGTCCAAGTCTCCATAATAAAATCACAGAGCTTGTAAAAGAAAATTTCCCAGACTTATTTGAAACCAAGTTTTTGCGTTGTTTGAGATGAAACGCTTATCAAGGTTTACAAGCCTTCCTGGTAAATTTTAGCCATGTGTCAGGGGGATTCCCTGCAGGGGGTGGTGGTAAATGTTGAGGAAAGAGCTGTAATGTAATTGTGAAAGCATGAGAAACCATAGAGGGTTTTTCAAATGAATTTTCAGGTTCGTTCACAGCTTGGCTGAAGAGCAGCTGTGGGAAACAAACCTCCTGAGAACTGAAACCACTGAGTCTAGCTCAGAGTTGCAATTCTTCTGCAGAGCAGGGAATGCAAGTCTTTCAGTGCTGGGGAAATGAAACTGGCCAGGGCTTCGTTTCACTAGGTGAGAAATCAGGCCTTTTCTACATGGTTTGGACTTCATTACAGAGAGGTTTTCAAGATATAATAATAAGAAGAAAGTTATTTTAAATTTCCTTTAGTTCCGACATGTCTGCAAAGGGAAGTACTCTTGTTTAAAATTTCAGAAGTGATAATCAGTGACTAAATTTAGAGAGACATTGAGCATTGAAAACATGGGGTCCCTGTAGCTGCCACTGAGTCAGCTGGAGAGAGACATGGGTGTTCATATGGTGAATGAACAAAGATGTCTTAAGTATCCTGCTTCAAACTGAAGGACACATATTCAGTGCTGGGATCCCACTTGGAACTGGTATTCTATCACAGAAGCAAATGTACATGAAGACTTACCATATCTGTCGGTGAAACTAGGGGATGCTGGAATAGAAAAAAGCCTGAAATATGGTCTGGAAAACAAAATTAAATTGACCAAAGAATGTTTATAAAGCATTTTCATGATGTTACAGACATTTATTAAATCCACTTTGTTTTAACGCATGAGAGGAGAACTAGCACTTTCTCTTTGGCTTGTTACACTGAGTTACACAGTGGTGTGAAACTGGACATAAGTGTTATAAGATCTAAGAAAGATGTTTCTGTGCAGCATTCTGTGGAAAGGAGCATTGTAAAGCTAAGCCAGCAGTCCCTGAGCTGTGCTTCAGTTTCCCCAATCATGTACAGACCAGTTCTAACAGAAGTCAGAGATAACTGAATTCTTCCCCCCTTCCAATGCTCCTTGGGTAACCAAAGCTATCTGTGTGTGGAGTGATGAATTCAAGGGAGCTAGATGCCAGTATGGTGCATAATTATGTAGGTGCAGCTTGTTCTTGAGCCCAGTGGCTGGTGAGATTAGCTTTCTCTGCTAATTCACGCTCCAGCCTTGGACACTTACAGGGTGTTCTTTCCCTGCATCACAGCTGAACTGTGTCCCAGTAAAAGGAGCATGGAGCATGCTTCCCTTGTGCTTCTTCCCTTTATAACCTGAATTTGCAGATTCATTTGTTATGACTTGAAGAATTACTGTGGAACAGACTTTTTGTTTAAATATATTATAAATTTGATCGTGCTTTAAAATCAGTGCCATTAGGATCCAGATTTCCAAAGGCTCCCAAGTGCTTTACTGCCCAATGATCTGAACTGGAATGAGACACCTCTACATCTTTTGAATGTCTGTGACTTTACCTTTTAATTGCCACTCTAAAAAAGAGGTGAGGTTTTTTTTAAGCCTGCCTGTCACTGTGATAACCTCATCTTCTAGTGTCCACCCTACAAGACCTCCCCAGCTTTTATCTCTGAAGCACCAAGTTCTTTGAATGAATTCTCATTTGGTCTCACCTAGATAAGCAGTATCCTTGTAATATCCACTTGCTGCACTGTCTTCATTGACGCATATAGCCTGTGTGGTTAAGTCTTTATCAGATTAGCTCTTATCAGACTGCACAAATGCAGCCTGGACACTCTCCTTGTATCTCCAGGGTTACGTTAAAGACTAGTCTGCCCTGTAGGTGAACAGTCTCTATTCAGGAAAGTGTTTAAGCACATGCTTAAGCAAGTGAATAGTTCCATTTAGTGGTAATACAATTACTCTTTCGCTTTGTTAGGAATATGCTTAAACATGTCCTCGGATTAGAGCTTGAAGTTGGCCGACTTACCCTTTCTGCTCCTGCACAGATGAATAGTTGTATGATATAACTGTCAGATGGAAATAGGTTCTGATGCTGCATAGTTCAGTGTGAAAAGCATGCACCTATCGCAGGTGGCGTTGGGGGAAGAGGAAGCATCAGTTTTCCTGGTTGTACACACGTAGCTTTGAAGCATGAAAAACATTGGCAGAGGAAAATGTTGTGCTGAAGAAGGTGCTGTTGCGCAGATGCACTGTGTTGTAAACTGACTAAATCAGATTCAGTGCAAGAAGATCCTTTATGTAATGGGTAATTGAAATGTGGCCTAAGTGCACGTGACTTGGATTATTTTGATTATGAAGATCCAATGGATCCTTATGATGTGGTGGGGATGTGAGACACTACGTAGCTCTGTGAGTAGAGGCAGAAAATCATCTCCCTTTGCACTTGTGCTGTTTAGTGTACACGGGCTAGAATTTGTCAGAGCCCTTTGGTCTTTGGTGCACACGGGGTTTATCTTGAGCACACAGATGCGAAGGTGTTCTGATGGGCAGCTGGAAGGTAAGTGGGGAAATGCCTCCTGTTTCAGTGCTGGAAGGCACTGGATGGTTCTCAGGAATGTGTTGCATTTCAGGTGCTGGTTTGTGTGGTGTTGGAAGAGTCAGTTCCTTTCTCAACGCCTTTTTATCTCCAGCTGCTTTGTTTGGCATATCTGTTCACATCCCAAATCATTTGGGGTTGGGTCTGAATCTCATACTCAGTTCAGTCCTCCAAATTCTACCCAAATGTAAATGGGGTAAATGGACAATACCAAAATATGAGTAATAAAAATCACAAATATCTTTCAGTACAATTGTGACAAACATGTTTTCCTTTCTCTTTCATCTTTCATTTAATGATGCTTTTGTGCCTGACTTGAATCACCCACGTTTCCTCCTTTTGGATTGGCTTCTGGTGTGAAGTTTAGCAGCTGTACCTTTATGTGTTCTCTCTCACTGCTGCAGCATGTGAAATTGCAGCTTTCTGTATGACAGACAGTTTCTTACGTGACTCCGTTAGCCAGAAAACACTGCAATATTAAATAGATAGAAATCTGTACTGTTGTTATCTGGGACTAGGAGAGTGTGCGCCACCCCTTGCCCCACCTCTCCAAAACCCAAAGCTCTAAGGCAGCTCTGAGGATACCGTAGTGTTCAGTTAAATCTGAATTAACTGAAGTGTCCTGGCATTTGAGTTTGTTTTTCATGGGCTCTTTTCCTTCCACATTCGTGAGGCTAAAAACCCATAAATATAACATAGGCATAAAAATCACATAGGATCTCTTCTCTTGATCCAGGCTTCAAAAATTAAATGAACGTGTGATACGATCATGTGAAGACCACATTACTTTGGCCCTGCAAATGACTTCCTGAGGCATATTAAAAAACCTATGGAAAAACATAAACACAAATACTAGGAGTATCATAGAATCATAGAATGGTTTGTGTTGGAAGGAGCTTTAAAGATCACCTAATCCAAACTCTAAATATATTTTTCCTCATGTTTCCTGCCCTAATGCACGAGCTGGCATGTGGACTTGAGTGAGCAAGGTGAGGTGAAGTCTCTTTTCTTGATGAGTTTAGTTCTTGATGGGTTTAGTTTGGTTTGTTCTTCTGTGTGTCATCCCCCACCCCCCAGCCACTTTTTCTGTCTTTCAGTCTAAGCAGCTTCTGGGAGGGAACAGGGGTGTTTGGTGCTGCACCATATGCACAGTAAAATCTACGAGAAGCAGGGAGCTGCCAAAATGACTTTGTGTCTGTTTTTCTTGGTTGGTTTACACTCAATAAATACCTGGATTGTTGTGCTGCTGAGTCTTCGGAGAATGGAGATGGGAAGGAGGGAAGGGTTATGAGCAATTCTGTGCTTTTTTTTTTTTTTGGGTGCAGTTTATTTAGCACCTCTGCAAGATTTAACATGATAACTCTTTAAATCTTAGCGTGCTACTCAGAGAGGTAGAATGTCATAAAGGTGTCTGGTAAACAGATGTTCCAGTCTTTATAAGCTGCTGGGAAAGTGTGCATCATTCTGAAAAAATATGGGAGCAGCTGCAGCTTTGGAAGCTTCAGTTTCCTGAATAAATACCTCGGACATCTATTCCACTTCAGTAATTGTGGCTGTGGTGATCTAAAGACACAAGTAAAACATAGTTTGCAGTAACAGACAATATCTTTTATTAAACCAACTGATAACATTAGAAAAATTAGATTCTCTTTCAGGCAGTGAAGTCCTTCTTTGGATTTATTAATGCGTCAACTATTGCACACAGCTAATGAACGTGCATAGTACAGGGGGAATCCTCTCTGTTGTTCTTCAACTTCTGACACTTGAGTACATTCTGTGGCATTCTCTCACTAGTTTGGCTCCTTTAAAAACCATGGTGATAAACAAGAGTAGAAGCCTTCTTGGGAAGGTCGAGTAGAAGCCTTCTGGGAAGGCTTTTCATACAAAATCCAGAAACAGTAAAATTTAACACAATGTCAAAACTGTTGGAAATAAGGTGAGTGAAAACAAATGTGTATAAGTCTCAATCTGATTTTTCTTTTGGGAAAGAAACCATTAGTACCTAGCAGTAATAGAGCAGGAGAGTTTGCTGTCAAGATTCTCTTTTTACTGGCAGTGAAGAGGTGTTACATGCTTTAGTAATGGTGCTGTACATCTCATTGCTGCAAGATCACCAGAAGATACCTAGAAGTAAGAGTTGCAGGGCTTAACAGCAGAGTAATGCAGCAAGGTTATTAAAGGGAGATGTTTAGTTTGGGGTATTCACTTTCTGGCTTTTAACTTGAGACACTTCAGGCAGCTGGTTTTCAGAAAATCTGAGTGACTGAAGCTCTTATAATTATGTTGGATAGCCAAAAGTAGCACTTGTCTTTAAATAATTATTTTTTAAAATAAAACTTGAAATGGGCATTCTGCCCAAAATCATGCTAGAAGACTGCAAAATCCAAAACAGAACTCGAGACTCTTGCTTGAGCTCCCAAAACTGTTATGAGGTTTAAATGAATAATGTGCAGGGAGGAAAGAAACGCCTTACTGGGTGAGTCCTCTGACACGTTCCATGTGGTAACACACAGGCTCAGCGGGGTGAGCTAAGCGGGGATTTCCACCATGAGTAAAACTCCTGCTTCTTGGAGGTGTAATTCAGACTTTTCATTATCTGATCTCTGGGTTGGTTAATTCTTTTTCCATGTAGCTGGCTATCTATCATATTTGATGGAGAAATTGCTATGACAAAATGCTAAAAGCTCTTGCTCTGGGCTATTTTTAATCTACTGTAGGTGAAAGATCAGAACACATTTTTGGAAGATTTATGTGTTGTACCCTTGTGCTGTGCTGGATAGGATAAATGGGAGTTGACAAACTGCAGGACACAAGATTTAAACCATTGACCTCTGACACTGAGTGTCATCACAACTGTATGTTATCACATCTATGTCCAGGAGTTAGAGGCTTTGCTCTCAGGGAATCTCCTAAGTGTTTAGCAGAGGTACAGACACACAGCTCTTACTCAGTCTTTGAGCTTTATTGCAGTGATCAGTAGTTAAATCTCCTCTCAGGCCATTGTGATTTTAGTGCAGAATATTTGTAAGCAATCTTTACATCTTCGGGTTGTTTGGACAGAATAATGCATCTGTTTCTTGAAAAGGGTGTAGCTGCTTACTGCCAGTTCAGCTTTCGCAGACTCATCATTTTTTGCTGATCCTTTAATAGTCCAGTCTTTCAAACTGCTTCCCAGTTCTAGGATCTCTGTTAAGTGTGTCCATTTCTGAAACAAAAGCTCTGATAAAGAAAAAGACTTTGGGATGTATGAAGCACTCTTTCCAAATCAAGTGTGTACTTCAGTGTTCTGCTGAACTAAGCCCCAGATTTCTGCAGTGCATCAGAATGCAAGAGAATAATAGGGGGAGGATGGATGGATGCAGCTGCTCCTCTGCCTGTATGACAGGTCTCATCTCAAACATTACCACACCTTTTTAGAAAACAGGGAGGAGAGGAAGGAAGAAGAGAGGGTGAAGCTGATGAAGAGGAAGGTGAGTTGAAAAGTGATGGCTAATGGGAAGGACTAACCTTATTGCGAGTTGAGGCACTGACTCGACAGTCACCAGGGTGGACCCTGTCCCATGTGGAAGATCACAGTATTTATTGCTGTCTTGAGTTTTTTCAGGCATGTGTAGCTGACCAGCTGACGCTCTGAGTTCAGATATAGGCTCTGTGCAATGTTGAGTACTCTTCCCCATGCACTGCATGCTTCCTAAATTATACATCATTATGAGGGGCACATAACCAATTAGTTATATGGATTTGTTCTGCAAGTGCAAATCTTTTCTTGGGCTAAGGAAGTGTCATGCAGAGACTTGGCTGAAGAAAAAAAGAACACAGTTTAATATTGAATTGTAATTGTCATCCTCTGGCTAATGATAAGCAATATTATGGCCTGCATATCAGCTGTAATTAAGCAGTAAGACACAACAAGGTGTATGTTACAGCGAGATAACACAGTGCTTAAGGGCCAGTGACCTGCAAAGCACATTATCTCCCAGCTGCACAAGCCCCACAGAGTCAGTTTGTACATGTGTGGTAGCAAATCTACTGTTCCCTCTTCCCCCACCTTCATTCTGCTTCTTAAGGTGCAAAAGTGGGAAAGGTTTTTTGTATTGTGTTATATGATTGTTAAAAACACTTCCTTTTTGTATTAGTCAACTTCTGCACATAACAAGCCAGTATGAAACATTCCGAGTTACCATTCACTGGAGTTCTGGGAAATCAGCATCACATAAAATCAGTGTTTTGCTAGACACGTAGGTACGGAGTGTGCGGGAAGGAGTGTGACTGATGATCCCAGCACCAAGCTGACAGCAACTCTTCATTTGCTCCAAGGAAGGTTTTGTGGTGTCTTCAAAGGTAGCAGAGGGAGCCTTGAGCTGGAACAGTGTTAGATGAAACTTGTTTCAAAATAGAATTGATTTTTGGTTAGAACTGAAGATTGGAAGCATGGAGCTTGTACTGTTGGTACTGAACATGAAAGCCTTTCCTGTTGGGTACCATTGCCCATGTAAATGTCCTGTTGTTTGATCAACAAAACTTTCAGCTTGAGCATCATGAACACGGATCCACCAACTCCTGGTATTGGGCAGCTACGTATGACTGTATAAAATTAATGTAAATTGCATAGATCAAATTGCTTAATTTTGTTCCTGTGTAAGAGTCTGCCTCATGCTTATTTATTGGTGTGTGTCCCCGCCATACAAATTTAATTCCAGATATCAAATTAGAATGTCACTGTGATCTTTGTAAACAAACCACTGATGATTTAGTCTGGGCAGAGTGAGAAAATCAGCAGAAAGCTGAAGCAAGAAGAGAAGCATCTTATCCAACGTCCTGTAGCCAGTAACTGCCAGAACAGAGTATGTATTTTTTGATTTCTTAGTTTTTTGTTAATGTTACTTATACAAATGGGTCGATACTTCTTTAGCCAGATGTGAGATTCCAGCAGTGTGGAAGGCCAGTCCTCTGGTAGCCTGGGTTGCACCACACATTGTCAGAAGCAGAGATCAGTTCTTGGCGTTGGAATGGCACTTAGCCCATCTGGACCCTGACTTCAGTTGGATGTCCTAGATATTGCTGTACTATGAATAGAAATAAATAATGTTAGGCTTAATATAAGAACAGAGAGACAAGGCAGAGGCAGCAGAAACAGCTGTCTCTTCCTCAGAGTCCTTCCACTGGGTGAGACTGTTTGTGATTACAGCTGTAGTGCTGTAAATGGCTGCTCCATGTCTGGTGATAATCCATTCAAAGCAATTACAAGGCATCCGTCACCAGCAGGGTCTGAGCCACAGGCTTCTTATCTGGGAAAATTGATGGAAGAGAGAAGGGGAGTGAGGGAAGAAATCAATGCCTTTCACCAATGTTATCTGCCAAATTGAATTAAGCAGCATGGGATCCCTGCTTTGCACACTGGGAGTCGGAGCTTGAAGAATCTGTTTATGGTGAGTTCATGGGCAAGGCAGGTGGGGGAGCTCCACTTTACTGCTGCTCCCAACTCTTGGGCATCCACTAACGTCAGTGGGACTCGGCTGTGCAAAGGGGGTTCAGAACTTACCAACACACAGAACCTTAAACCTCACAGCACCCGCTCCAGCTGTGAACCCTGTGTCTGGTTGTGCTCTTCAAGTGCTGTTCATGGCGTTTCTTTTTTTTTTTGGTGTAGCAGAAGGTATCTCATTGCTTATTATATCCCAGTTTTTACATGCAAAGGGTGATAGAGAAAGCAACGATGATGACATGACCAGAGATACAAGTTTGGTAAATGAAGGAACAAGAATATAGATCTGTACAGACAGAGCAGGGAGAGTTTCACTTGGGTACTGCAAATAAATACATTTGTACTGCTCGACTCAGTTTCATCTGTGGGCTGCGTGGCCAGCAGCTTTGTCAATGCACTGTGTAGTACCTGTTCCTATACCTTGGCCACATAAAGGTGGGGGTTTAATGGCATTTTTTGACTGCTAAAGGAGTTTCTGCAGCTCGGAAGCATCTACTGTTACAGGTCTTGGAGCTGAGTCCTGCTCACAGCACGTGGAGCCACCCTTGTTTCCTGAGCTCAAAACATCATGTAGGTAAACTGGGTTTATAAATTTCTGTTTGTAAACTTTGTTCCCAGGATAATGATGATCACTCAAGCTCATAGTCTTTATGGTGTTTACCAAAATGAGCAGATTTTGGAGAAAATCTGACCTCCTTTGAAGCAGTAAACCCTCATTTTCCTTTGAGCTGTGCAGGTTTCCTCTTGTCCTGTGAGGTTTTTCCTGTTGCAGCTCATAAGTATGGGAGATTAGGAGCAGTGATTTGGGATAAGTGGGAGTAGGATAGCTGGTATAGGCTCTGGGGAAGTACTTAGAAGTGTGGAATTCTCGAGGTTCCAGATTAGTGAGCTGACTCAGCAGAAAACAAATCCAAAAGTAAATCCAGAAATATGAGCCAGAAAACCCGAGGATGCTGTACAGAACAATTCATCTGAATCAGCTCAGCGCAGAGATCTCTGGAAACTTTTTTTCCATCCCAAATAAAAGTGTGTGGGAATTTGCATTGCAGTCAGGTATACTTAAAGTACGCATAAACCAGCTAATAAAAATTCCACTGGAGTGTACGTCATGCAGCTGTGTTTTATTATATTTGTGCTCTTCCTACTGACAGTGCCTTTATAACTGGATTACTCACATATCATCATTAACTCTGACACTCCTGGGTTTTTACTGCTTCCCTGGTTCCTATCATCTTCTGCGAGTTTTATCCCTTCCTTGCAGATGTGCCAGGATGTATTTCTTTAGTATCTTCTCAGCACTTGAAGGTGGGAGCACACAAAAGCACAGTTTGGATACTGTGGGCAGTAACTGGGCTGTGTCCCCGGCTGTGTTCAGTGTTCCCTTTCCCCACCTGCCAGGTACAAACACGGGTGCTGCCGACAGGGAATGGAAAGGACTGAGGTGCAGCACTGAGCTGGTTGAATCCTGGCTGTGGTATGTTGCAGCCATTTCTTTCAGGTGTCTGGGTACGAGCAGTTCAATTCCCTGTGTGTGCCATGTCCAGGACGAGCAGCTCCAAGTGTGTGTGTGGGTTTGGTTTGGGTTTTGCATTTTGCTTTTTTCCCCAGTGCCTGAGTAACACAAGCTATTGAATAAGGCATGAAGAGTTTTTACTTCAGGCCTCAGGAAATTTGATTTTTATTCCTGATCTCCAGCAGCCAGTCTGAGCTCGGGTCAGTTCATCTCACTTTGCTATTGATTTTTCTTTTTCCCCTCTCATTCTTTGTTGTCCCAGTTTGAATTAAAGCTCTTTGGGGTAGGGGCTGTAGCTCACTAATGGTTGTGGAGAACTGAGCACAAAGGGGGCTGGGGCCTCTACAAGACTTTGTAACTATTTCTGCTTTGTGAAATTAAGCTGAACTCAAGGGGTACTTAAGCATACGAGTCCTGTGAGTCAGGTTTCTGTGTGCATTGCCAGCTTTAGCTGAACTCAAAGTATCAATAGATCTCAAAGTATTCTTATTGTGCTCAGGAATAACGGATCCTTGGCTCACTCCAAAGCTGTTTGGATTCCCCATAGGAGCCTGAGGTGCTCAGCTCTGAGCTTCCCACTGAGGAACACCCGGAGTGCTGCAGGAGCCCACAAGGAAGCTCTTGCTTCCGTGTGAACAGGGATGGTGGCAGGTGGGTTCTTCCCCATGTTCCCAGTTGAAGGAATTCCACTGATGGTGGGTAAAAGGAGGTGCTGTGCTGGTTTGTCAGTGTTGAAGAAAATGCATTCATAATGTACAATAATTGACCACCCTTACAGGCAGCTCTAGCAAACCAAGAGGAAGAGGAGGATCGCTCCGAAGTGTCCATATGGAGCACAGTGTATGGTGGTGTTCCTCCAGGAGCTCATCATGGTAGAGAAGGCTTTAGCCTTTGAGCCTACAGATCCAGCATCACTTGGGAGCAAAGTTCCCATCGTTTAATTCATGGAGAAGCCAGTAAGTATGGTCACATCACTCTTGGGGCTCCAATACTTGTGAAAAAGCAGCTTGCAGATTGTGTGTCTGTGCTCATTTTCACCAGGAGGATGGGGGGAGAAGAAGCCAACAGACAAGTGATGGAGCAGTGAGTGGAGCCACAGCTCTGTGTCCGTGTGACTGCCCGGGGATGTGTAACCAACCACAGCTCCGTAGGGACAAGGCAACGGCTCAGCACGGTTTTGCCCACTTTGGTATCCAGGTGGCAGAAGCAGGAAATCGCCCAACCCCGCAGAAGCGAAGCTGCAGTGAGTCACAAATAGGAGGTACAGATTTATTTTTTTTAAAGCCGTTCGCTCATTCTCTGGCTTTTCCACTGTTTTACAAGGGCATGCTAAGAGATGTACCAGAGCTGTGGAAATTCTGCAGCCATTTCTCAGAAAACCATGAAAGAATAACTTATGTTTCCATCTTCTGCTTTTTGCATTTCCCCCCTCTTTTATGTCTTTTTCTTTGACCTGGTACAAACTTTTGTGTACTTACACTTCTCACTATGCAGGAGAAATTTCTCTTTGTTGTTAGATTTCCCCACGAAGTGCCATGCACCATTTCCAATTAAATTCCTTCCTCCTTACAATATTGTCACATGCAGACCTGAAAATGTTTGTCTGTTTAAACGATGTCTTAGAGAAGCTTATTATGGGGCTGTCCAGGGAAAAATGTAAAAAAAAAACCCCAAACCCATGCTGTTTAGCAACCTGAGGCTGGGAGTGGTAAGGCAGACTTTTTTGTTTTTGGTATGCCATGAAAGATAAACCATGGCAGGGAACGTGAGCTCCCCTCCAACAGCTCAGAGAATTTAATGCTACTTCACAGAAAGAAAACCCCATACCATGGCTGTGTTTTTTTCTGGACAAACAATTTTATTTTAGGTAATGCGTCTATACACTGTACATTCAGTCACTGTGGTATATAAGCATAGCTATTTTCATACATAATCTCATAAAGTCCTTTATTTTACAATATTATCTGCTTCAAGGGGCGGGGATGTGGAAAAGGGGGTGGAAAAGGACTATCAAGGTACACAGCGAAATAGATAAATATGCCAAGCTTTTTTCTTATTTTTTTTTTAAATCAGGCATTTATAAACAAGAAAGCATACATTACTTACATAAAAATAGTTCTAGAATAGTAGAGTAAGTCATAATATTGTCATTAGCAGCAGCATAGGAGAGACCAGGATAACAAAATGTGCTGAAATGCTATTGGCTATTATAAATGTAAAGATTTGTTTTTCTTCAATTGAAAAAATGTCATTTCTGTGAGTTCTTTTGATTTAAAAAACAAAAACAAAACAACCAACCCAACAAAAACTTCTCTCTAAAACACATGGACTGATGAGAGGGCAGAATGGAAAGAAAATCAACCTTTTGGTAATAAAATACTTTACAGTGAAAATAAGGACAAAGAAAATGCAAATGATGGAGAACAGTTAACCCACATCGAAAACTTGCAAAAAGATTTTGTTTTGTTTTTCCTAACAGACAGCAAAGGTTCTTCTTAGTTAAAAACACAACTCATAAAACAAGACAACTACCAGGTAAGAAAGAGTTTTGAAAAAGTAAACACCATATACACTTATAATACAACAGTGTAAAATGAAAAAAAGTATTTACATGTTGAATTTAACTTTTTTTTTTTACATTGGCTAGTTCTGTTTGAAAAGCAGAATATTATGTATACTAGTTAGCTGCTCCATAGATATGAATGTTATTGCTGTTGGTTTTTTTTCCCTTCCTTAAGTCTTCTTTCAGTAATAGAAACAATGAGTAATTAAACTGAATATACAAGTATTAAGTAATATATTTTTAAGTACAGGGAGAGTCAACAGCCTGTATGAAACACCTCTTCTCCCTCTTAACTTCTCAAAGGAAACTAAAGAGCAGATGAAATGAGGAGATGTGACGTTACAGTTCCTACACTCGCAGGTTGGAGTGCAAATGGAATGCAGCAGAGACTCAACGGGAAGTCCAAACAAAAGCGATTCCATCTGAACAGGCCAACAATTGTTGTACTGAAGTGTTGTAGACACAGAAATTACACACAGAACTCCCTCGCCTCCAGCACCTTCACTGAATTTCTCTGCGGATTCCCACCACTCTGACAGCCTTGTCCTAGAATTAGTGTCTCTGTAGCCATCTTATGACAATTTTAAAATAAACTACATGCACAGGAATTCTGAGCTAGAAATAAATTATATATTCTACAGAAATAATTAAGCTTTTTGTTACTAAAATGTATTTATGTTAAAAAAAATATTTAAGATGGACTCCTATCCCCTAAACCTCTCCTGTTGATTAACTGCTTGTTCCCAGCCATCTTGCACCTTATGTAATCTTACTGATTTTTAGTTAAATGGTTTTAGTAGTCCATTTTCTCTATTGAGGCTTAACCTGAAACATGGTGAGTTCATTCATCATGTATCACAGGGTATAACCTGACCGTCTGCACCCCGAGAGAAGAAATCACAACTGTGCTTTGGAGACTTCTGTCTGGCAAACCTTACCCCATTTACGTGTGACACCCCCGGGGTGCTGGGTGTTGGACAACACTATGTGCTAGTGATAAGACTATTTACTGTTCTGTTTTTTTCCTTTGGAAAAAAAATGCAGATTTCAATACTTGTGGAGGATAAAAGCATCGTGTGCACAGCAGCAATTGCACCAGTGAAGCAGTGTGCATCCCTGGACACACAAGGAAGGAAAACTCTGAGTAAGTGGCCCCCTTTTCCTGTGAAATAACAAGAGATGGACGTGCTGCCATTTTTTAAGTCATGAGGGGAGAGACACAACCAAAACCCAGTGGAAACCAAGCCCAAAGGAAGGTACTTTTGTAAGCAAGGCTTCAAAGGCGCTGCCATGGCGTGGGAATGCTGCTGTTCTATGTAATTTCTTCGTGGCAGTAAAGCACCGCGTACAAGACCTTTGAAATGCACAATGATCAACTACAGCTAAAATTTAGTTTCCCTTGAAGAAATAAGTGAATAATACAGATCTGGAAATCATAAGGCTAAGAACATTTTTATGCATACTTACTGCATAACAAAATAAACCCTTTACATAAGACAGTAATAATGCCCATTAATGAATATACGTATGGCAGAGATTTTAATTCCATGCATATGATTTAATAATTGCAGAAAAAAAAATACAAAGAAGCAAAAAAACCAAAAGAAAACCACATTTAAAAAAAAACAAAACCTGTTTAAGCATAATCAAAATTCCTTTTGCATTGCACTTTAGAAGAGGAGATCTGCATTTAGACTCAGTCTCCAGCATCCCAAACACACAAGGGCAAGCCCCTGTAGAAACGGACAGGTTCGTGTGATTTACTTGGTAGAACTGTTCCTTGCTCCCAACAGTTTTACATTGTCCCAGTAATTCTACTCCTTTCATGTTTCTTCTTTTTGTACCTAAAACATATATATGAACTTCTTTGTTAATGCTCACAGTTATTATAATGGTTATTATAATGGTGTCAAGCAAACAGCTCTTGTTTAAAAAAAAATAAAAAGAAAAATCTCTCGTGTACTGTAAGTAAATACCAGAATTTTAGGATTGGAAGCCACTTTCTGTCTACTGGGAAGTAATTTTTCAGGGTACATAGTTTGCATTAATGTCCAAAAGCAAACAAAGATTACTGGAATATGTTTCTTCATTTAGAATAATGTCTGTGTATGATGATGCATAGGGTTTTCCTTTTTTATTTTTTTTTTATTTTTTTTTTTATTTATTTTATTCTTTAAGGTAAAAAAAGTGTCAGCATAGCCTATGTAAGATGCTGAGAGGAAAAATGAACTGGAAGGCACATCTGCAGCCCCAGATCAAATTTTCACTTCATGCTGATAAGCTTGAGTGTGTAAGAGGTGAGTGTTTGTTTATGGGTGAAAAGAACTTTTCTCTTGTTCGGTAAAGCACCAACTTTATTTGTTAAGCACTTCCGGGAGCTCCTCTATTGCTTCCCAACTCCAGCCAGATACAAAGCCACACAAAACACGTTTAAACCTCACTGGTCTGGTGAATTCATATTTGGTAGCATTCTATAACTGCTGAATCCTCACTTTGCATAAATGCAAATGATGCTGCGAGGTGTCACGTGGTGCAAAATTGGGCTGATGATTTTCACATCTGTTAGGCAGGGTAGAATCTAGAATGCTCAACTTGTAAACTTTAGAAATATGGAATAAAATGCAGAGTAAGATTCTGACAAAGTGCAGTTTTTAAAAAAAATAAAAATGAACAACAACGACAACAACAACAACAATAAGACAAAGTGATGGCATGCTGCATTTTTATTCCAGGGCTGCGGCTTGGATCCCAAAATTAAAGTAATTTCTTTTTCTAAAAACAAAATGTTTTTTTAAAAAAGATGTAGGCTTATTCACAGCAGCAAAAATGTTGTTTTTCTTTTCTGTAGTATCCGGTAACGCGATGTTGCACTCTCCTTGGGCACAGAAATCCTGACTGACAGTTCATAATAAAAGTAGGTAAATACTGAATTCATGGTGAGGTGGTGCAAGGAAGATGAGTTTTCCAGAAAACTGAAAGCTGAAGTAAAGATTTCAGAATGACTTCAAAATGCAAAACGTCACCCGACTGAACAGACGATCCCGTTCCTTCCTTCATCTCCTCCCTTCTTTTCCTAAAGCTGAAGTGCTCTTGGATGAAGCGAGTCTTTTGAACACATCAATTAATGAAGATGTCCTTGGAAAAGATGGTGATTTGCAGACAGGGAAGGCTGTAAGGCTGCGTTGTCACTCTGAAGCACACATCTTCCCTTCCCGTCCCCACTCCACCCATCCACCCCTTCACAATCCTGCATCTTCCTTTCTCCCCGTGTTCAGGACAGGAAATGAAGATCATTCTTTCTAAGGAAAAATCAACTTCAAAAAGCATTCTGAGTTGTCGCACACCCACGTGATGGGATCAGAACTGTGATGGCTTCCTGGATGGCTGGAAAACTGCTAATGAAATGGCATCATCACCAGAGGGCTTCTACGTTCAGAATCCCAAAGCCTATAACAAGTCATTAAAAATTGTGCATCAAAGGTTTTTTTTGTTTTGCTTTTAAAGGTTCATTATAAAAATCTCGTTAATTTTTTAATACCAAGTCTGTGTACTGAATTATTTTAAATAGCTTATAAGAAAAGTTTGTTTTTAAATTCCAAAATGTTCCAACAGGCGGAAGGGCAACATAAAAACAGGGCCATGCTTGCCTTTTGCTCTGATTTTAGTTGGACGATGCTGCTTGCTTGGAGTTTGCCAGTAGAAAATTTGCTGTGGACTTAAAAGTATTTTGTTTATAAACGCTTTGTGTTTTAGAGGCACAGTAAGATGTTGTGCTATATGGATTGGAAAAAAAAAAGAGGTGTAATTCAGTGCTTCTGTTATAAAGAGTAACATTTGCCTTCCAACTAATAAGAATCCATATTCATAGATCTGTGTGCTGAGCCACAACTACTCACACATGCACTTCCACACGTACCCCACACATCCTCCCTTACTGTGCAGAGATGGCAGCCCGGGTGTGTGTCAGTCTGGGTTCAGTTCTCCATGTTGCTCGTTGTGTTCTCACTGCTGGCTTGACTGCTGGATTTAGGCCACAGTTGTTCCTGAAGTTCCTTGACTACTTTTTCCAAGTGTTCTCGAGCCTCCCGTTCATGCATCAGGTCAGCCCGGAGCTGCTCCCTGTCGGCCTCGGCGTGCTGAAGCTTGACCTGGAGGTCCTCGATCTAGGAAAAGCAGAGTGAGAAACAGAATATTTTAATATTGCAGTTCCATTGGGACTTTGTAGCCATCAACACAGATGAGCAGCTTACACAAAGGGAGAAGAGTAATAAAGTCATCTACTGCTGTACAATTGTTTTGCTTTGAACTCCTTAAATATTTCTAGGGGCTTAAGGCCCAGGAAGGAGGGTGTAAAACAGAAAAGTTCAGAATGCCTCAGAGTGACACAACTCTGGTGCCTGAATGGCTTCAAAGGAGCAG
>VZRW01008658.1:68121-85755 GCA_013398125.1 Aegotheles bennettii | reverse complement strand
CCTTGGATGCCGCCGAGATGGGCAAGGTGCTGTCCAAGATCTTCGGCAACAAGGAGATGCGGATCCTGATGCTGGGTCTGGACGCGGCCGGTAAAACCACCATCCTGTACAAACTGAAGCTGGGCCAGTCCGTCACCACCATCCCCACCGTGGGCTTCAACGTGGAGACGGTCACTTACAAAAACGTCAAGTTCAACGTGTGGGATGTCGGGGGCCAGGACAAGATCCGGCCCCTCTGGAGGCACTACTACACGGGCACGCAGGGGTTGATCTTTGTGGTGGACTGCGCCGATCGCGACCGCATCGACGAGGCCCGCCAGGAGCTCCACCGCATCATCAACGACAGGGAGATGCGGGACGCCATCATCCTCATCTTCGCCAACAAGCAGGACCTGCCCGATGCCATGAAACCCCACGAAATCCAGGAGAAACTGGGCCTGACCCGGATCAGGGATAGGAATTGGTACGTGCAGCCCTCCTGTGCTACTACAGGGGATGGACTCTATGAAGGGCTGACATGGTTAACGTCCAATTATAAATCCTAATGAGAGAATAACTATTTAGTCTACAAAGAATTAAAGAAAAAAAAAAAACAACAAAAAAAATAACCCACATGGCTTTCTGGAAGAATGATTCTCTACTGAAAAGTAAAACAAAAGCATCCGTAGGATTATGATCACCTTTCTCCAGTTACCACCCTTTCCTTCTGCACACCTGACTGGATTCCTGTTTTAACTCTCCCTTGCTTGGCGTTAGGATGCTCTAATCTCCGAATGTGACACGAACACAAGCACTAGATGCTATGGCAGACTTCCAGCAAACAGGGGAAAGACACATTGTAGACTTGCTAAGTAACTTCTTTTTCTTTTTGTTTTCTCTCTCTTGATAGCCCTGACGATGGTTTGATTATGCTGGGGGACGGTTGTGGGAGGGGCACCACTTTCAGTGTATGCTTTCTGGTTCTTTTTTTTGTTTTTTTTTTTGATTATATTATTATTTTTTTGTTTCTTCTATCACTTGCTGTAGATTGCTACTTTTTTGCATTCACGCAGATTATGTTGCTAGGTCTGTTTCATCTAGTAAACTGAAAATTATTGCTTAAAATCAAACTGCAGTCTGTCTTTTTATATTGAGGACTTTTTTTTTTTTTTAAGAGGAAAAAAAAGAAGTTCTGTTAATCTGTAACTAAATAGTGACTCTCAGTCTGTCTTCGGATCTCAGACTAATAAGGAAAGGAGCTCTCGCCCGGCGCGGCGGGCGTGGGAATACCATTGTAACGTGTTCAGGGCGCGGTGCTCGCTCCGTAACGTTAAGGACTGCTTTGAAATGTCAGCTGTGAAGTTCTGAACCATACATCATGCATGAGGAGGGATGCAAATCAGTTCCCCGTACTGCATAGCGACCATATAGCGACCAAGACATGAGCGGTGTTACAGTTCCAGGGTAGATCCTGTTCAGTTTTTGTCTCACTTTAAGTGATGTTTAGCTGCGGTTTTTGCTACTCGTGTCAGTCTCCGATTCAGGTTCCTTCCCGAGAGTGTTGCAACAGGTTTTACCTTAAATTGCAGATGTTTAGGCAAAAAAACAAATCTAGCACTGACTTGCCTGGCTCGGGACTGAGACAGTTTGCTTTCATCCCGAGGCAGCTGAAGGCATCTAAATCCTAGAAGGGATTTTTCATTCTTTCCGACACGTGCGCAGCGGGGAAAGGAACTTTATTTTTTGCTTTTTCCGTGCTGAGCCGTAGCTGAGCTCGATCACCCTGACGTGTGAGTAATGGCCATTTTGAGGAAATCCCCCGCTGATTTAGTTCTGCCAGGACTCGACTGAACTCGTTGCAGCCTTTGCCATCCATCTCGGTAGCCGGTTGTTGCTGTTGTCCGGTAGGAAAGGAACTATGTTGGATGTCTGAAGCCCATTGAGTAACTACTAATGAGAGCGGGGAGGAGAGAAAGAGAGAGAGAGAGTATACGACTATGAATGTAAACTTCCATAATTAGTTCTTAAAGGGCAAGCAGCTCATTTGCCATGTCACAGTTTGCAGATGTGACTGGCGGAAAGGAAAACCCCACCCAGGACAAGTGTGAGCAGAAAAACTCAACCAAGTATTAACGCTGGGTGCAAAAAAACGTTAAAGCAGCTGGTTCTTACTCAGCCTTAAGGATTAACTTCAGATTTCCTCAAGGAGTTAAACTTGATTGGGGAATTCTAGGAATGTATGCTACAAAACCAGAAGAAAATGGCTTTTTTTTTTCTTTTTTTTGCTGTATTTTGTTTGTTGTTTCTGAAGATCTGAGTGTTACACTGGGGGCGTTACACTACACTTCTGCAGTGGTGACTCCGCGCGCGGCGTACATTGTATATGGAGCTCTTACCAAAGATGTATGGGAAGGTAACAAAAATACTGGGTTCACCTCTGAAGCAGAACGCTTCGGACCATTTAAAAGTTCCTTTAGGATGTGGTCCCAAAAGATTGACCCTGCTTTGGGCTGCAGGTGGGACTGTCTGGGTTCTCGATGCTAGAAGCTAGAGCAGTGATGGACTGACTTGGAGTTGAACAGAGCCTGTGGTTCTCAATGTGGAGCAGCTCTCACATCTCGGCTCTGAAGAAGAGGTGCTGAGGTTGGGTGTTCTTTTTCACTCGAGGCTTTTTGCCATTGCAATGTCATTGCTCTATTTTCTAGCTTTTCTTTTTTCTTTCCTCTCTGTTGATGTAACTTAACAAATAGCCTGGTGGTATAAAGACTAAAATCACAAGAATATGGTTACTGTTTTCTTCTGGAGCATAAATTAAACAGCCAAGCACAAAGTAAATGCCTAAACTGGAAAACTTGAAGCTCTGTTAATGGTTCTTGAACTTTCTTAAATCTATTCTCAGTCAGCACGAAAACTTGGATAACTTCATTTCTCGTCTGGGTTGATTTCCCGTGTTCTCTCTCCACGTGCTGGGGCAGACTTCTTCGCTACTCTTTGCATTAAGTTGAATTCACAATTTTGTATTTCCGTAGTAACTTTGTTATTCTGTTTTTGTAGGTGAAAGGAAAACGATTATGCTTCTGAATGATGATTTTTATTTTTTTTTTTAATGTCTATTTTGGGGAGGGGAAGGGGAGATAAAAGTTACCGAAACGTCAAAAATAAATGGCCATTGCTACCAAACAAACGCTAAAGGTTTCACTTCCAACATGTCCTGCGTAGGTTGTAGCTGAACCTCACCACAAACCAGTGGCTATCAGGCAGTACCCGTAGCCTGTAGGATGAAGTGGCAATCTGTAAGAAATCCTATGATTTAAAAAACTGAAGTTCAAGTGCATCAATTTGTGTTCATGTGAATTTATGGAGTAAGTTTTGAATGGCGTTAATTGTGTCCGATAAGTGAATGAGTTTGTAGACTGTGATCTCCCTGACTAAAGTAAACAGGAATTTTGTGTTCTCAATATGGCTGTAGTGTTGGTAAAGAACTAATAAGCAGAAAATAAAGCAATTATACAGCGGAGCTCTCCTGGTATGTTACTTATATCTAATTATGAGAGAAACAGAAAGGGGCCATGTGGTGCTGGAGTAGAGCGTTCTGCTGACATAAAGAGGTCTCTGTTCTGTATCTCACGGTTTGGAAAGCCTGTCTGTAATTCCTTTGAGACTCAGATTAGTGACTATTTTTATAAGTGGGAAGGATGATACTTCTTTAATACTCCCTCTTGCAGTTAACAATCTTGAGCAAACTTTAGTGTCACATCTCTGGCCGGCCCCGTGTGGCTGGGGAAGGTGAGAGCACGGAGGGACGTGCCGGGCAGGATGGGGCCGGTGCCACAGCAGGGAGGACTTGGTTGGAAAGGGGAGATGTTGGAACAAAAGGGTGGATGAGTGAATAGGGGCGCTTGTGGAGTGAGAGATGTGAAGCTGGGATGTCTCTGGTGTCTGGCTGGGATGCCAGGGAGCTGATAAAAGGACTTGGGCAGGTGCAGGGAGGATGCACGGGGGGGCTGGGACTGAGCAGTGGCTGCGGTTACGGCCGGAGCTGCCGGCGCGTGCAAGGGCAGCGATGCTACAGCACCCCCCTGCATCCCAGTGCTACAGCACCCCCCTGCATCCCAGCCCCTATCCCAGTGCTACAGCACCCCCCTGCATCCCAGCCCCTATCCCAGTGCTACAGCACCCACCCATGATCCCAGCCCCTATCCCAGTGCTACAGCACCCATCCGTGATCCCGGCTGCAATTCCGATGTTTGTTACAGCTCCCACCCACATCCCAGCCCCAGTTGGGCTGCGTGGGCAGGGCCTTTGCTGACGGGGGGGGGCCCAGCTTTGGAGGTCTCTCCCAGCACCCACAACTGGTGTCAGCCACTGGGAGCCCTCTCCTTGTTGCAAAGCCCTCGGGAAGGGCTGGGAAGTGTTGCCCAGGAGCGGGGTGCCTGGCCAAGCCTTCCCCTGGCAGGGTCTCCCTGTGGGTCAGGGATGGGTGGGGCTGTGTAAATGAACTTTGCTTTAATGACACTGCTGGGGAGCGTGGAGACAAAGCTCCACCAGGGCAGACCCAGGGCTCTGTCATGGCATGGTTAGTCACTTGGCCAAACGCCGGCATGATCATTCCTGCCCTGGTCACAGGGCCATGGTCCTCATGGACAGGGCTTGGAAAAAGCCTGCCCACCATCCCTGGCTGGGACCTGCCCCTGCTGGTGGGACTGTGCTCCCAGAGGAACGTCTCTTGGTTTGGAAAACATCAGTTGTGATGTGGAAGCACCCGGCTGTGGGACCTGGGGCAGCGCTCACCATGCTGGTGGGGCCTGGGTGGTGTTTCCCTGGGGACTGGGACTGGGAGAAGCGACTGCTGGGAGCAGAGGACTTGGGGTTGGAGCAGCCTTGGTGTGGGTGCTGTGACTCAGGCTCCCCACTAACACGTGGTTGTGCTTTTTGTCTTGGATTTGCCTCTGATATCTCTCCAGCCTGTGTGGAACCTGGAATCACCTCAGCTTTGGTGCTTTATGGAGTGAAAACCCCTCTCCCCTCACCTTGGGGGCATTGAGGGCTTTCAAGGGCCGTTGGGGCATTGGTGGCATCTCCTCTAACTGATTATTCCTCTTCTGCTGTCTTGAGCACCGCTCCAGCACCGATGCTGCTTGAGCCTGTGCATCTCAGGACCAGGCTGGGATGGGTGACTTGAACACTGCCACCCATCTCCATGTCCTTTGGTGTCCCTTGGTGTCCTTCAATGTTCCTTGGTGTCTTTTGGTGTTCCTTGGTGTTCCTTGGTGTTCCTTGGTGTTCCTTGGTGTCCTTTGGTGTCCCTTGGTGTCCTTTGATGTTCCTTGGTGTCCTTTGGTGTTCCTTGGTGTCCCTTGGTGTCCTTTGATGTCCCTTGGTGTCCCTTGGTGTCCCTTGGTGTCCTTTGGTGTTCCTTGGTGTTCCTTGGTGTCCCTTGGTGTCCTTTGGTGTCCTTTGGTGTTCCTTGGTGTCTCTTGGTGTCCTTTGGTGTCCCTTGGTGTCCTTTCAGCCCCGCTGTTGGCTCTGGAGGGGCGAAGGGGGTTGACTCAGCATGGGGAGCGTCCCGGCCCGCGCCCAGAGCTGCTGTGCAGGGCGGTGAGCCGGGTGTGCGGCGCGTTGGCCAGGAAGTCTTGCTTAAAAACAGGTATCTCTGGCCTCCTTAAAAAAGAAAGGAGGGGGGAAAAAAAGAGTCGAGCTGTGAGTCATCTGCTGAGCCTCAGAGTCTCACAGCGGTTTAGCAGGCTCAGGCCCTGCTGTGCCTCACCAGAAAAGCTTTTCCTTCCAGAGGATGCTCTTGGCCCCGCTGTGTCTTCTTCAGTTGTGTCCTTTACTTAGAAAAAAATACTTCAGTGGGGTTTAATTTGTGAGAGATGGAAGTTGCTAACGCTTGAAACACTTTGGTTTCTCCCTAGGAGCATTCAGCCGAGTGTGAGGGGAACCCCCCAGCTCAGTGTGGGCACCCCCAGCTGCCATCCAGGCTTGGGGAACCTCAGGAGTTCAAAAGAGAGGAGGAAGGAGGCGAGGGATAGGTAACCAGCTGAACTCCTGAACTTGTTTCCGTGTCTGTGCCTAGAATGGAGTCCTTGTTTGAAACATAATGGGGGAACGCTGCCCGGGCCGGGTGCCCGCTCCATCCTGAGGTTCCTTCCCGATGGGATTGCAGGAAGGGAGGATTTTCTCTCTTGTTGCTGCAGGAGATGAAAATGCCTGGAAAGCTGCAGCCAAACGCGTTGCATGCGGATGGTTGGTTGGGGGTTTTATGGGGGGGTGCTCTTAATTCACATCTGGGGGGGATAAGTGAAGGATCTGGGGGCAGAATCCACTGCACTTGGCTGTCCTACAGCAGCCCTGGGCAGGCACAGTCACAGGAGAGCAGGGTGGGTGGGCTGGGAGACCTCAGGAGTGAGAAAAGTGTTTTCCTAGGCTTAACCAGGGCCATTTGAGAAGACTCTTGCTCTTGGCATGCCTGAGCTGCAGCAGAGCTTGCCCCGAGCCCACGAGGGTCCCTCAGAGGAAGGTGCATCGCAGGGAACGGGGCAGGCACTGAGCCTCCAGCACCTGCCTGGGTCATCACTGCTGGGGATGGAGAGGAGGAGAGCATATGGGACTGAGACCAGCCCCGAGGTACCTCTGGGGTTCCTTTGGAGCTGGTATTCCAAGAAGAAACAAGCGCTGGGGTGAAGCTGCGTGGTGGAACTGCCACCGGTGCCGGCACCCGGTGCTGACAGCTTCTAATTTGGAAGCAACATTTCCTTGCCTTACTTTCTCAGAAGGAGACTTTGCACTTTGGAAGCGTGGAACGTGGGCTTGCGTACTCCTCGTGCCGTTAATATTTGCTATTTTTGCCCTGAGGAGCTTCCTACATTTCCCTTGGAGGCCGGGGGGCTGCGGTGCCGGCGCTGTTAAGGTTCAGCTGCCGCCCATCCGCGGGCCGAGGAGCGCCGTGCAGTTATCCCATTAGCTCAACATCTGCCAGAACGCCCTTTCCCCACGGGGGCTGGATTAGTCTGGAACTGACCCAGCTCTCTGGGAAGCTTCTCCTATCACGTACTGGTGGCTTTCAATCTGCTGCCCGAGCTGTAACCCAGCCCAGTGCCTGTAGACCGGGGAGTTTTCGCCGGCGAAGCGGTGCCTTGGCTCTGCCTCCCCCTCCACCCAAGTCTGTCTGTCCAAGTGTTCCGTTTGCATCCTGTTTCAATGTTCAAATCCCATTCTATGCATCACGTAGGCACTTGCATTTTCAACCTAGAGGGTGGTTTTGGCTGTGGCGAGCTGGGCTGAACTGGTTTTCACGTCAGCACTGAGAATGAAAGTGTTTCGAGGGGCAGCAGCAGGACAGGAGCTGCTGGTGGACTTGGTTTTGATTCTTGCTGCCTGATACAAAGGTTTGGGACAAAGTTCCCCAGCACCTGCTAGCAGGAAGGCGAGCCAAGCTCAGCAAGGGCCGGAGTGAAAGTCGCTGGCGTGGGGCGCTCGCTGCATTGTGGAAGGAGCTGAATGGCTGCCAACGAGCTGTCCCTGGATCGCACTCTGGCTCATCTTACAACCTTGGATGAGTTAATGAACTCAGAGGCCTCCAGCCCTTGTCTCCAAACATCTTGAGTATGTGGTGTGTGTGAGCCAGGGTGACGGCTGGTGGGGCTGGGACGCTGCTGCCCGGGTGCTGGCGATGCTCCTGGGCTGCTCCTGCCACTCTCCTGCGGCTGCAGAGGCACCTTTCTGCCTGGGACCTGCTGTGCTGCAGCTTCCAGGCCCTCTCTAGAGGGATGGGAGTATCTCAGCCATCCATCTCTCCCTTAAGGAATGCTGTCTGCAGCCTTGCAGCTGCAATCTCAGGATCTCAGCTCCTGCCTTACCTGTTTGGCTCATACCTAATGAAGAAACAATCTGCATTTTGCCCTTGATGCGAAGTTACGCTCTTGAACACAGTGCCAAGCTTCCTAGCTTTTGTTCCTGTGGACATTATGGATGCTTTACAAAGTGGGATGCATCTCCCCGTGAGGATGAGCAGCAGCTTTTCCACCTTGTTTGACGTTGCCCATGGGTTTCCTTCAATCAAAGCCTCCAGGTCATAGCCTGAAACCCTTCCTTCCAGTGCTCTGCTCGCTTTGGCTCGTGGTTGCCTCTTCACCACGTTGGTGTCCCCCATGCCCGCTGTGCCACGGGCAAGAAGGGGCTCCACAGCTTCTCCTTCCCCTCTTCCATGCGCTCCGGTGGAAACGCTCCCGGAAATGCTGGGAGCAGTGAAACTGGTTGATCACGTTGTCACTGAAGGAGTGCTGGGTCTGAGCAGGACCTGTGGATTAACTCGTTCCGCCCGGTGATTGCCAACCCCTCGGCAGCCTGATGCATTATTCAGTGGCCAGGCTGCTTTGGGGCCTTCAGAAAAAATGGAGTTCCCCAACATTTGAGGGTTTTATGGATTGATGTCTCTCCCCTAAACTTCACAGCTCGCTCCCCCCTTGGATTCCTAACTGGTTGGTTTGCTTAATGCCCAGCCCCGGAATGTTTCACTGCCGGTGACCGCAGGCTGGAGAGGAGGCTCATGGTGAGCAGGCTCCTCCTGAGCTCCAACCCACCACCTTTAAAACAGAAGGTGCTATTTAAGGCAGCAGCTCTGCGGACGTGTTTAACATCTGCCAGCTCCTCAGCATCCCCAGGTTGCCAAAACTACCTGCGGTGGCAGCGGGGAGGGCTGCGGGACGGCCGTGGCTGCGTGGGTACGGAGCAGCTCCCAAACCTGCAGTTCAAGCCAGGGCACTTCCAGATGCCGGGTAGGGAGGGCGAGGTGACTAATGAAGAATAAATATCCTGTTGCACCCTCCTCGTAGGCAGCGATGTCTCAACACACCGATGGCAGATACGGGCGGGTGGGAGTGGGGCACAGGCGGCTCCATCGGCACTGGTTTGCTTTTCCCCAGAAAATGGGGAAAGGCAGCAGCTGTCCTAGCTGGGATGCTCCTGGGGAGGCAGGGGATGGGGGAGAAGTTGGGCTGCGGGCACAGATGGGTGACAGCTACTGGGCAGAGGCAGAGAAGTGCCTGGTGGGGGCTCTTTTTTTCCCCAGACCCCTTTATTTCCACCGAGATTGCAGTGTCCTTCCCATGCTGCAGTGACACCTCCGGGTCTCTGCTGGTGGAAGGTGTGTGCGGGGCTCTTGGGGCTGAGATGACAATTTTCCACCTTCCCTGATTTTTCAAGGTGCTGCAGAGTTGTTGTTGTCAAAGCCTGCTCCTCGTTTTGGAAACATAATTGAAATTATGCACATGCTGGTGTGGCACAAAGCCCTGCACCAGTCAGGGGGGCTGGGGCCTCATCCTAGCTTCTGCCAGGGCTCCTGGTCCCACTGATGCCTGCACTGAGCATCCCATCCTGCTCCTCTGATGCTCACAGCATCCCACCCTGCTCCGATGATGCTCAGAGCATCCCACCCTGCTCCGATGATTCTCAGAGCATCCCATCCTGCTTTGGTGATGTTCACAGCATCCCATCCTGCTCTTCTGATTCTCAGAGCATCCCATCCTGCTTTGGTGATGCTCACAGCATCCCATCCTGCTCCTCTGATTCTCAGAGCATCCCATCCTGCTCCTCTGGTGCTCACAGCATCCCATCCTCCTCTGATTCTCAGAGCATCCCACCCTGCTCCGATGATGCCCAGAGCATCCATGCTGACACTCAATGCTTGGAGCAGCAATGCTGCTGCTCAGCCACCCTGGCCTTGCCAAAAGCCATAGGGGTGGGGGCCCGGGGTTGTGTTGGGGTGTGGGGTGTGCAGTGCTGACTCGGGGGCTGGTCAGTGGGACCAGAGGGTGGACACATGGTCTGGAGCACAAAGCTTGAGGGATCGGAGTCAAACTCCCCCCACGAGGCTGCTCTTGTGCAGGGATGGTGCCTGGAGCTGGTTCAGACCCAGGGTGAGGTTTAGCATCGCCCTGCTGGCCTGGCCCTGGGAGGTGGGAGAGGTGACTGACACAGCCTGGGCTTGTGGGAGAAGCTGGCTTGGTGGCATCTGAACAGTGCTCTTGGAGCGGGACCCTGGGAGGGGCTGCCAAGGCAAAGGCTCTCCCAGTGCACAAAGGAGATTTGTGAGAAGGAGGAGACTTTCACTCAAATAAAAGTGCTTCCCCCCCACACCCATCCAGGCCTTCCCAACCCT
The DNA here is from genome assembly GCA_013398125.1 of Aegotheles bennettii. Lineage (NCBI taxonomy): Eukaryota > Metazoa > Chordata > Aves > Caprimulgiformes > Aegothelidae > Aegotheles > Aegotheles bennettii. Next base: position 75,617 of record VZRW01008658.1, on the reverse strand, counting down.
CAGCGGTTCCTCTTTTAGCACCACATCTCCTAAAATAAACCCACAGTGTTGACTGCAGCTTTCCTGGAGGCTGCAGAGCTCCCGTGCAGCTCTCCCATCCTCCTTCCCGCGGCTCGGCGCGATCTTTTCCGGTCTGATCGCATGGCCAAGGAATGTATGTGCACATACAGCCTGTGTCTGGAGGCAGTTACGTGCCAGCAGCAAGGCTTTGGCCGACAGCGTGGAAATAAAAACGATGCCCAAGTTGCTGCTTCCCCAGTTCCCTCTGGGTTTGGGTGAAGGGGCTGCTCCTCGGCACCTCCGCCGGTGTCACGGCTGCGTGGCAGCCAGTTCTGCCTCTCCACGGTCAATAAAATCCTCGCCGACTGGAACCAAAATATTAAATCCAGTTGGCTTGGAAGGTAACGACGGGTAATAAATAAACGGGGTTGAAAAAACACCCCGGGTGACCCAGCGTGGTGAACAAGCAGGGCATTGAGAGGCACAGCGGGAGGGTGCGCGGGGTAACAAGGGTAATTAAGAAAGCAATTAATGGTAGACGTGAAGCTGCCTCCCAAATACACAAGGAAATCCAGACTACAGCTGTGCTGGCATCGCTTGTCCTGGGCTGGAAGGGGGGGTTGCACATGGCATGGTCATTTATGGGCTCCTGGTCCATATTCCGGGATAGGCACCAGGATGGGGGCTCGGCATCCCCCTGCGGGTCCAGATCCTCCCCATCGGCTTTGGTGGGATCGCTGCTGCCCGTTCCCTCCCACCACAATGTGGCCAGACAAGGCCAGCTGGGGTGGAGGAGCGGGAGGACCAGTGCAGCAGTGTGAGCTCCCCGAGCATCTCTCCACGCCAGCTGCTTCGTCAGCTCGGAGCTCTCGGAAAAAAAGAGCAGGACGATGTTTCTGTAGCGGAGCCAACATCTAACGCGCTCCGCTTGGCTGCGGTCCGTGCGTGGGGCCGTGGTCAGGCACAGAGCTGGATGCAAAATGCCTTTAAATGTAGAGCTAAATTAGATCTAAATCTGATTCTGGGAGCTCACCTACCCCTGGCTCTGCACTGCTGGGACGTCACGCTGCTGTGGATGGCCACCGGAGCCTGGAGCAGCAGCACCAGCATTGCTTTCCCCCCCAAAATCACAGAATCACAGAATCACAGAATCCAAGGGGTTGGAAGGGACCTGGAGAGATCATCCAGTCCAACCCCCCTGCCAGAGCAGGGTCACCTAGAGTCCATCACACAGGAACGCATCCAGGTGGGGTTTGAATGTCTCCAGCCAAGGAGACTCCACAGCCTCTCTGGGCAGCCTGGTCCAGTGCTCTGGCACTCTCACAGGAAAGAAGTTCTTCCTGAGACTCACGTGGAACCTGATATTCCATTGCCCCTGGATGTGCTGGAGGATCTCCATCCATCGCAGGGCAGTGAGTGGGGACGTGGTGGTGGTGGGACCCTTTCTGCACCCGCTCCTGTCTGTCGGTGTCCATCTGGTTTTGATATTCACATCTCCCAGCCTGATATCCCGCTGGCAACAGCGTGCAAACATGGGAGCCACCCACGGCTGCTCTCTGCCTTTGCATGCTGTAAGTGACAGTGAAGAACCCCCAACGACCGAGGTCAGCCTGAACTGCAAAAGTTTTATATATATATAAAATTGCCAAGGTTTTTCTGTATGGATGTTTGATGGATCCCCAGCTGAAAGCATCCTCCTCTTGGGATGCTTGCCCACTGGTGCCTGCAGGGACGCTGGTGCTGGCTCACACCCTGGAGGAGATGGGGACGTTCATGAAGTGGGACCGCAGAGCCCGACCTTGTCCTGCCCAGACTTCCCAAACCTGGGGCTGGCGATGCCCGTTTGGACCTGGTGTTTTACTCCAGGGCAAAACCTTCACTCTCCAGCCACCACATCTCCAGTTTTGCTTAAGCTAAAGCCCCATAAAGCTGCTGTGTGGTTGCTGGGAGGGTCATGGCAAGGCACAAGGTCCCTGCTGTGGCTCCTGGCGCTGTCGGGTGATTTTCTGGGCAGCCACACCACCCTCGCTTGGGCTTGTGAGGGACTCAAGATCTGAGTTTGGGCACTCATGCCCTTTCTTTCCACGAGCATGAAGCTTGGGGAGCACCCACCCCATGTCAGCAGCCCCCATCTTCCCAAAATATCCCCTCCACAAAGCTCTCCCAGCTCAGGCTGCCCCAGCAGCGTTCGCAGGGCGTTGCCTGTGGGCCTTTCCACTGCATTATATATAACACCAGGGGTTGGGGTTTGGGTTTGCTGCTTTTTTTTTTTGGAAGGAAATCTGTTGCCAAGCAATGTAGCTGTGGCCCTGCTTTCTCCTCCCAAACCAAGAACTAAAATTGTGTGCACGTCTGCAAATATTTGGCACGTCTGAAGTGGGGTTGCAGGAGGCTGGATCGGGGGGAAAAAACCACTGGTGGGGTTGGGAGAAGGTTTCCCTTTCATTTTCCAGAGGCTGCGAAGTTGGAAGAGGGGAGTTGTTGGATCCCAGAGGCTGCAAGAGATACGGGAGATGCTGAGAAATCCTGATGGGTCCCATGGGGAGGGCAGTGGTGAGGTCTCTCCATGGTTTTACACCCAGCATGTGTACACTCTCCTGGACAGCACATGGTGTAAAATTATTGGGTTTTCCCCCAAAAAGACGGGTGTGGTGGTGCACGGGCCAGCCCCAGCACAGAGCTGTCAGGAGGAGGAGGGGTGTGGGGGGGTCAAATCTCAGTGCTGCAAAGCCAGAGAGCAAATGTTGGCTCCTGCAGCCGTGCTGCTCCTCAGGCAATCAGGGTGTAGATTAACGAGAGGGTCAATATTGACCCAGGTCCCGCACTCGGGAGGCTCCCGGTGCCCGTTTGCCTCCTTGGGACAGCTCCAGTGGGAACGCCAGCACCGACCCCATGGTTAACTTTGCTCCGGGTGCCACCAGCATAGGGGGGGTTGTCACAGTTCTGAGCTGGCCTCAGCCAGGCTGACACCCCCAAACCCAGCCGTGGGAGGGTTTCGCCGGAGAGATCCCAAGTTTTCCTGATTTTTTCCCCAGCTGTCCCGCTTCGGAGCGAAATCCCCCCGGCATGCTTTCCTCATTAACCACCCTCAGATTTTCCAGGCAGAGCCTCAGTGTGCAACGCTGTCAAATTAGAGTTCCCCTCCTCTCCCAGCCCAGGCTGCTCAAGGAGCTGTGATTTCAGGGGGTGCCAGCAAGCCCCCATTCCCCGTCACCGAGGCACAGGGACACCCCATCCCCTGCTGCCACCCACGTCCCTCCCCACATCATCCCTTCTTTTCTCTCTCAATCGTGCCTTACACATAGCTCAGAGCTGAAACCAAAGCAGGGAGTTTGGCACTGCACACTCCCAGCACCCAGGGGCAGGCTGAGATGGGGGCAGGAGGGTGGTGTCCAGCCCAGGACTTTGGGCACAAGGATGGGCTAGGGTGCCGAGGGTTTGGCCAGCCCGGGTGTGTGCGGTGATTTGCATCTCCAGATCACAAATTGCTGCTAAAGGATGTGACCTAATTAAGTTTCGGCTGGTTTCAATATGATTTTCATAGTCACACGGGTTGGCTCTGACCCGTGCAACCAGCCGGCCTGGCAGGGATGCTTCAGGCTTGGAAGAGGAGGAAACATCTCAATTCCCCACTGGGAGCGGCTGCGGGGGCGAACCCCAAGGTCCCTCCAGAGCCCATTGGCTCCTAAATTTCACTCCCTATAATGAAATTCAGGGCTCTTCTCATCTCCCCTAAAGAGGGGGGCTCTGCAAAAGCTCATCCAGAGATGGGCTTGGCTGGTAAGGGGCTCCCAGGGCTCTCAGCAAGAGCTTTTCTTCCCCAAACCGTGATCTGTGCAGAAGTTTGCTTCAACATAGGGATTTTTAAATTATTATTTATTATTCTACTATTTTTGGTGCTTATGGAGAAAAAAAAGGGGTTTCTTGCCACACCAACCTCCTTCCCCATCTCAAATACCACCCTGGCCTTCACCATCAGCCCAACGACGGTCCAAAGTTGGTCAACCAGAGGTTGCAAGAGCTGGAAAAATAAATCCTCTCAGTTCCACCAGTGTTTGTCAGAGATGCAGAGGACAACTTGGTTCTCCCACCTCTCTTCCCGGTGTGCCTTAAATCTGGCCAAAGGGCTGAACTTAGGACACGCCGGGCAGAGGGGTGGGAGCTGTTGGGGTGAATGAGGTCTCCTCTGAACCATGCATCATAGAATCATAGAATCCTAGAATCATTATGGTTGGAAGGGACCTCCAGGGTCATCAAGTCCAACCTTTATCCCATCATATTCCTGACCATTGGACCATTAGACCATCCTTCCCAGAGCTCAGCGTTGGGGCTTGCATGAGGTGCCTCCAGCCAAGGCAGGTCACAGCAGAGCTTCTGAGCACAAGGCAACACCAACCATGCCTTGCAACCTCCCTGGAGCCTTCCAAACCCCAGCAAATATGGCTTTGAGACTTAATTTTCCCCAGGGAGGGCCTGCCTGCTGGTGAGGGCACTGCCTGTCCCCAGGGAGGTCATCCCGGGTATTTTTTGGCTGGATGAGCAGTATATCCTGTATTTTCTTGTTGCTATGGCGAGGGTGAGAGCCGGGATTTTTGTGCATGGGCTGGTAAATCCAGCCCGTTCTGCACGGCTGAGTTGCCCTGCAATTAAGGGCATTCTTCACTTCCCCTCACAATTAGCATAAAGAAAACCAATTAACTCCTGCACGGTGGATGCCGAGCCCTGCTGTGCTGCCCTGCTCCCATGCAGCCCAAAACCTGGTGGAGAAGCACATCAGTTGGCCTGAACGCAGACCCCATACCGGTGCCCGGTGTGTGACACCGTGCCCACGTGTTCTGCCCATGGTGAATCACACTCTTGGTGTTGCCAAACCCCCTCTGACGTGGAGATTTGGCTGCGAAATGGGGATTTGGGTGTAAAAAAGGGATTTCTTGAAGCTTGCTGGCCATGCGTGTGTCCCCCTCTGCCCACGGCTCCTGGGCTGTGCTGGCCATGGCGTTTGCTTTGCTGAGCAGCAGAGCAAACCAGGGGTGGGTATGAAGGGCACCTCCACCCCCCATGGCCCCCTCTGCCACTCATCCTCCTTTGCTTCATGGCTGAAGCCGGCACACCCCGGCAGCTACACCCAAATCCCTGCCAGGAGGTGTGGCAGGAATTACCTGTTCCCACTGCTCCAACCTGCCCTGCACGGCTCGGGCTGTCACAGAACCCCAGGCTGGGTTGGATTGGAAGGGACCTCATCCAGTGCCACCCCCTGCCATGGGCAGGGACACCTCCCACCACACCAGGGTGCTCCAAGCCCCATCCAACCTGGACTTCAGCACTGCCAGGCAGGGGCAGCCACAGCTTCTCTGGGCACCCTGGGCCAGGCTCTCACCACCCTCACACCAAACAATTTCTCCCTCCCATCCCATCTCCATCTCCCCTCTGGCACTTGGAACCTGTTCCCCCTCGGCCCATCACTCCCTGCCCTTGGCACCAGTCCCTCTCCAGCTTTCCTGGAGCCCCTTCAGGCACTGGAAGGTGCTCCAAGGTCTCCCTGGAGCCTTCTCTTCTCCAGGCTGAACACCCCCAACTCTCTCAGCCTGGCCCCAGAGCAGAGCTGCTCCAGCCCTCGCAGCATCTCCGTGGCCTCCTCTGGACTCTCTCCAACAGCTCCGTGTCCTTCTTGTGTTGGGGACCCCAGAGGTGGCCCCAGCACTGCAGGGGGGGTCTCACAGAGCGGAGCAGAGGGGCAGAATCCCCCCCCTGGCCCTGCTGCTCACGCTCTGGGGATGCAGCCCAGGATCCCGGGGGCTTCCCGGGCTGCCAGCGCTCACGGCCGGCTCATGGGGAGCTTCTCACCACCCAACACCCCCAAGTCCTTCTCCTCGGCGCTGTTCCCAAGCAGGCTGTCCTGAGCAGCTCCCTGGCCCCTCCATACAGCTACAGCTCCTCCTGCAGGCTCCAGCTTTGCCCCCCAGCAGTGGGATGGTGGCAGCAGGACGAGCCGTGCTCTCTCTATCCAGCCTCCCATAATAAACACGGGAGGACCTTGTGGGTGGTGCCCCACAGAGACCAGGTGTGACTGGTGAGATGGTGTGACCTGGCATCACCGAGTCCCCAGGATTTGCCCCTGGGATTCCCTGTCACTGCCACAACACCTGGAATCTGACTGATGCCTGATTTCAGGGGATGCCCCGGGTGGCCCTGGCCAACCCCTGAGCAGGGAGGTGACTTGGTGACTTCCAGCTCACTCGGCTCCACCAGCTTCCCCTGAATTTTGTTTATCCAGAGGAGCAGCCATGCTCTGGCTGGTTCATCAGCTCCTGGCTGACCTGGAGCAGAGCTGGGGTCCTTCTGGCATTGCCCAAAATCCCAAGTGCCGACACGGCCACGTTCTCACTGGATGGCAGGACAAGGTGGTTGCCCATCATCTCCTCCCTCCACAGCAAACTCCAAAAGGGTCCTGTGTGTAGGGGGGTGTCTCAGGCAACCCCACCTCCCCCATCTCAGGGCATTTCCTTTCCTTGGGTGAGTTTATCTCATCTGACCCTGGGCATGGAGCAAACCCCTGCCTTGCTCCAGAGGAAACAAAACAATGATGGGTGGCCACGTGCAGCCCCCTCCTTCTTGGGGGAGGGAGGTCTTATCCCTGCCACGCACCAAAAACTGCAGCAGCTATTTGGGCTGGGGAGGGTTGGGTTGTCCTGATGGATTCCCTGCATGCCCAGCAGCAGGGTGGCCCATGGCCAGAGGATCTGGGGAACTCATTTCCCACTCATTTTGATGGAAATGCAGCATTTCAGCTGCTCGGGCAGAGCCCCATGGCAGGGCAGGGGTGTTGGAGGAGCCCCTTGTGATGCCCCTCTCCCCATGTGGGGCCGGAGCTGGTGTCCACAGACCTTTATGGGGCATTTTTGGTGTTTCCCCTCACTGTGAAGCTCCCAGCTGCTCTCTGTCAGCCAGAAATGGGAGCAGAAGGCACAGCCCCTTCCCAAGAGCTGCTCACCCCTCTGCCTCACCTGCTTTAGAGACCCCCAGTCCCAGGAGGGGCAGGATCCGACCCTGCAGGTGCAATCAACACCAGGAGCTACACAAGCTCAGAGAGGGCTGCATGGATGCTGGGTCCTGGCTCCTGTCAAACACCACAGGACATCACGGAGAGGACGGCTCCATCGCTTGCTGGTGGCTGCTGGATGGGTTTGATGGGCTCCTGCTCCATTTGGGCAGTGCATGGCGGGGGCACAGCCCCTTCCCATCATTTGGCAGTGAATCCCAGAATCCCAGAATCCTAGGGGTTCACAGGATCACAGGATCACAGAATCCTAGGGGTTGGAAGGGACCTCGAAAGATCTTCCAGTCCAACCCCCCTGCCAGAGCAGGGTCACCTAGAGTCCATCACACAGGAACGCATCCAGGCGGGGGTTGAATGTCTCCAGCCAAGGAGACTCCACAGCCTCTCTGGGCAGCCTGGTCCAGTGCTCTGGCACTCTCACAGGAAAGAAGTTCTTCCT
>VZRW01008658.1:55928-68053 GCA_013398125.1 Aegotheles bennettii | reverse complement strand
CCTGAATTTTGTTTATCCAGAGGAGCAGCCATGCTCTGGCTGGTTCATCAGCTCCTGGCTGACCTGGAGCAGAGCTGGGGTCCTTCTGGCATTGCCCAAAATCGTGCCCAAAATCAAGCCTCCTTCGTGCAAAGGTGCCCGGAGCATCCTTTACCCCAAAACTGAGCCCTCGGCTGGAGCAGAGCCTGGAGCTTTGTCCATGGAGGGGGGGAACCCCAAGGGCCACCCATGGTCCTGTGACAAGCGATTACACCGCCCACCCCACACACGGCATCCAGCCCCATCCAACAGCCCCCACCAATAATCCCCCGGGACAAAAGACCCCGAGAGCAGCTCCTGCCCCCACCATAATTCCTCCCCTGCTCCCTAATCCCCAGCCCTTCTGTCGCAGTGGCCAAATCCAATTAACCGTGCAATGATCCTGCTCCACCCTCCCGGCCCCGCGGGTGCTCAGACAGAGCATGGCCACGGCGCATGGGGACCCTCCACGGGGTCCCTGGGGGATGGGTACTGCGGGCTGGCACTGGCAGAGCTGGAGAGGAGCCATCCGTGCCCTTTGGTGGGGTTTATTCCCCCCAAAAAAGGACCTTCTGGTAGCCAGGAGGTGCACCCAGGCAAGGCACAGCCCCTGGCATGAATGGAGGTGGTCTGGGACATGTGGCTGCCGCTCTGCTTGGGGTGACTCTTGCAACCATCACACCCAGGCAGGTCTGACACAGCCTCCAGGACCCCATAGCCACTTGCACAGGGTTTGACACAAGCCTCTGAGCTCCGTTTCACACATCCAGATGCAGAGGAAGATGCTCTGCTCCTCCTCTGACCCGGCCCAAGGGATGGCTGGGAAGGATGCTCTCCCCGCTGGCCAAGATCCCAAGGTCACCAACAGCTTTTCCCATGATCTAATTTGCTAAAAAACCCAAGCTTGCAATGGAGGTACTGCAATGCAGCCCTGAGGAGCCCCCAGCAGGAACAAGGAGCAGGCAAATGAACAGCTCAGATGTTCCTGTTTGCAGCCTTTGATGGAGCAGCACTGCGGGTGAACGTGAGCTGCAAGATCAGGACATGAAATCAGATGGTTTGGGGATGGCTGAATCATAGAATCATAGAATCATTATGGTTGGAAGGGACCTCCAGGGTCATCAAGTCCAACCTTTATCCCATCATATTCCTAACCATTGGACCATTAGACCATGAAGCTTGTGGGACAGAAAGAAGGAGCCCTGCAAGGGGAACTGGAGGGTGGCGTTGGGAAGGGGGCTTGGTGGGGACCACCAGGGATGTGCCACCAGGGAGATGCTGACTTTCTGGGCACCGACTGGGGGAGAAGGTCCATAAATGATGGTTGGCCCCAGGCAGCTGCAGAAGTGCCAGGCAGCACCTTAAATCGAGAGGGGAAATGTCTGGAGGTGGAGGCTGAGTCCAAGGGGACAAGGTTTGACCTGGCCCAGGGCAGCTGAGGGCAGCACGTTGGCCACCAGCAGCCGCTCCAGGACCCGAGCTAATGTTTAGCTTTGGACTTTGCCAAGTTGTCCAAGGGGCAGAGGAGGAGGAGGGCAGGAGACCTGACTGCAAGCCGGCGTGGTGCCTGGGCAAGGGCTCTACATGAGCTCCAGCTTGGAGCTGTGTGATTTCTGGGTGTAATTTCCACCAGTTTGGTCCCATTGAGAGAGGGGACTTCTGCTGACGAGTCCGTGCTGAGCTCCTCCATTTAGCTCAGCTCTTCATCCAACGCTCAGCCCTTCCTATTTCATTCCCAGCACGCTGGGTTCCAGAGGGATGTTTGCCACACTAAATGGACATGGTGGAAGGGGCAAGGAGCATGGTGGCATCACTGACAAGGCTGCAGAATTGTCCCCAGCTGGCCTGGATAACCTGCCCTGGGAGGTGCTCATCTCTATTTAAACCCAACCTCTCCTGGGATGTTATTAAGGACGTGCCTATTAAATTGCTCCGTGTCACTTCATTGTGCCTTGTCCCCATCTCTCCTGGGCAGATCTTGTTTGACCGTGACCACCACGGCCACGTTTCCTTTCCGCCCCCATCACCTTAAGGTGATGGGGGCGGAAAGGAATCGCGGCCATGGTCCAATGACCCTCAGTATCCCAAATTTCACATTTTGAGTTTTGCCTCACTGGGCAATTTTTGCACAGCAACGTTTTTCCAAGCCCAGATTATTCTAATGACACTGCCGAAGAGCTAAAAATAGGAGAAAGGCATTTTTTCTGCCTCTCCCCCACCAGTAGCTGCCGGGAACGCGGGGACGGCGCCGGCAGCGGGAGCCTCCGAGGTGTTTGCGGAGAGCGTTTGGAGAGTATCACACCTCCCCTTTCCTTTCCCAGCCCTGGATCTTTAAATATCTGGCCCAAATCCACACACGACTCTGTAGTTGCTTAACTCTTTCTTTGCATTCAAATCCAGAAGGAAATCGGGGGCATAAATTGGGCTGGGAATGGGGCGGTGGGTGTGGAGCCACCTCGGGGAGCTCCTGCGCATGGGGGGCTCCTTGGCTTCCTCCCATGCCAAGGTCCTTGGAGGTCTCCGGATCCTGTGTGTGGTGGAAGAGGCCATGAGCCGAAGTGGGAGGCAATTCCTGAATCACAGAATCCCAGGGGTTGGAAGGGACCTCGAAAGCTCATCCAGTCCAACCCCCCTGCCAGAGCAGGGTCACCCAGAGTCCATCACACAGGAACGCATCCAGGCGGGGTTTGAATGTCTCCAGCCAAGGAGACTCCACAACCTCTCTGGGCAGCCTGGTCCAGTGCTCTGGCACTCTCACAGGAAAGAAGTTCTTCCTCAGATTCACATGGAACCTCCTTTGCTCCAGTTTGCATCCATTGCCCCTTGTCCTATCATTGGTCATCACTGTAAAAAGCTTGGCTCCATCATCCTGACCCTCACCCTTTCCATATTTGTAACCATGGATGAGGTCCCCCCTCAGTCTCCTTTTCTCCAAGCTAAAGAGCCCCAGCTCCCTCAGCCTTTCCTCACAAGGGAGATGTTCCACTGAACTCACTCTGCTCTCCCAAAATTGTTGGGTTCCCCTCCTCCTCCCCAAAGCAATGCCCGCCCCCAGGAGCAAAGCACTGCCCAAACCCCAGCCACGCTGGAGTCAGCACCTGAACACGCTCAGCAGGGTGAAGCAGCAGCTGGGGGACAGCCAAGCTGTGCTCTCCACCATGGATGTCACCACCAGGAGGGTTTGGGGAGCACAGGGAAGGGTGGAGGTGGTGGCAGCCTCAGGGCAGGGGTGTGCTTCCCCAAACGTGGCTTTTTAGAGCTGCCTCCTCCCTGCCAGGCTGCCAGATTTGCCTCCGCCTGACGATGTCGTGAGCTCGTGCCACTCCCATGGGATGGGAGTGTGGAGGAGCCAGCATCAAGAGGTTGGAGCCTGAAGCCCCTCTGGGATGCCCAACCGTGGGCAGTGGTGATTTTCCATCCAGAATATCACAGCTCATGCTGGATTATTTCTCTGTTTTATTGTCATTTAAGGCATCTGATGGGATCCTACACTCCATGGGGACATGTGGCCATTGTGCCTCCACACGACCTCACTGGCCCTTGGAGGTCACCGTGCACCGGCTGGGTCGAACTCGTGCTGCCAATCTGTGCAGAACACTGTCACTAATGACTTCATCCATGGCTTCAAACTGGATTCCTGGAGCCTGTACTGGGAATCATAAAATCCCAGACTGGTTCGGGTTGGAAGGGACCTTAAAGCTCATCCAGTGCCACCCCCTGCCAGGGGCAGGGACACCTCCCACCACACCAGGGTGCTCCAAGCCCCATCCAACCTGGCCTTCAACACTGCCAGGCAGGGGCAGCCACAGCTTCTCTGGGCACCCTGGGCCAGGCTCTCACCACCCTCACACCAAACAATTTCTCCCTCCCATCCCATCTCCATCTCCCCTCTGGCACTTGGAACCCGTTCCCCCTCGTCCCATCCCTCCCTGCCCTTGGCACCAGTCCCTCTCCAGCTTTCCTGGAGCCCCTTCAGGCACTGGAAGGTGCGCTAAGGTCTCCCTGGAGCCTTCTCTTCTCCAGGCTGCACTTCTTGTCCCCTTGGTCCTGACCAGAGCTGGATCCACCCCCTGCACCCAAGCCCTAGGGTGGGGGTGCTGCCCAGGCTGAGGCAGAGGAGCGGGAGGAAAAGCGGCCGATTCCTGTGGCTGCGGAGGGGAACAGAGAGGTTGGGGATTGCACTGGAGCAGAGCAGCTCGGGCTGGGCAGAGATGAGATGGATGAGTCAGAGCTTTCGGCCACAATGGAAGCGCGGGCTCAGCAGGGACGGGACGTGCTGGGATGGGAACGTGCCAGGATGGACAGGGACATGCCAGCATGGGGACATGCCAGGATAGATGGGGACATGCCCAGATGGGGACATGCCAGGATAGATGGGGACATGCCTGGATGGATGGGGACATGCCCAGATGGGGACATGCATGGATGGTGAAATGCCCAGATGGGGACATGCCCAGATGGATGGGCACATGCTGGGATGGGAACATGCCAGGATAGATGGGGACATGCCTGGATGGGGACATGCCAGGATGGATTGGAAGGGGATGTGCTGGGATAGATGGGGACGTGCTGGGATGGATGGGGACATGCCCGGATGAGGACACGCCAGGATGGATGGGGACGTGCTGGGATAGGAATGTGCCAGGATAGATGCGGACATGCCTGGATGGGGACATGCCAGGATGGATTGGAAGGGGACGTGCTGGGATGGATGGAGACATGTCGGGATGGATGGGGACATGTCGGGATGGATGGGGACATGCCAGGATGGGACCTCAAGGCCACTGGGCCCTGCATCACCATGAGCAAAACCTCCCCTGGGGCAGGAAGGAGAGCGGGTTTTCCCCGCCTGGTCATGGTGAGAGGAAGGAACCATGAGGCTGAGCTCATGGGGATGTGTGGAGAGGGCTGTGCCACACGTCCTCCCCGTCCCACTTCCCCATGGCATCCCCACCTCCCTCCCACCCACTGCCATCTTCTCCTTACGCAGCCTCTGCAAACCCAGAAGTGCAAGAGGAATAAAAGCCCAACCAAGCCAACGCAGGAGCCTGACCTGCTCTGAGTCACCCCAACAAGCCCTCGGCTGCCCCCACATCCCCCGTGGGAGCTCATGAGGGCAGAAATAATTGGCACGTGCTAATTACAGGCGTGCAGATGGAGGTGCTGCTCATGGGCCACATGGAGAAACCTCCCATGGCAAAGCTGGGGTGGGCTCAGCCGTCCATCCCAAGGGGCAGAGGGAAGCATCCTCCAGAAATGTCTCTGAAGGTCAAAAAAACCTCATGCCAAAATTGCAGCCACCAGTTTCTGTGCTCATCAGCACCTTCCTTCCCCTTCCCATGGGACGGCGGCTGTTCTGGGCTCCACAGTTCAAAAAGGACATCAAGCTGCTGGAGCACGTCCAGAGGAGGCCACGAGGATGGTGAAGGGCCTGGAGGGGATGAGCTATGAGGAGCAGCTGAGGTCACTTGGATTGTTCAGCCTGGAGAAGGGGAGGCTGAGGGGGGACCTCAGTGCAGTCTGTGGCTTCCTCCTGAGGAGAAGAGAAGGGGCAGGGACCGATCTCTTCACTCCTGTGACAGTGACAGCACTGGGGTGACAGCAGGAGCTGAATCAGGGCAGGTTTGGGTTGGGTGTCAGGAGAAGGTTTTTCCCCCAGAGGGTGGTGGAGCACTGGCACAGCTCCCCAGGGCAGTGGGCACAGCACCGACCCTGCCTGAGCTCCAGCAGCGTTTGGATGATGCTCTCAGGCCCATGGGGTGACCCTGGGGTGTCCTGCACAGGGACAGCAGTTGGACTTGATGGTCCTGGAGGGTCCCTTCCAACTCGGCATGTGCTATGGTTCTGTTTCTAAGCAAAGCCACCAGCCCCATGGGATGTGTGAGCAGAGGGTCCTGGCCCCATATGGTCCTGGGAGGATGCACTGGAATGGCTCATGGGTGGCTGGATGTGGATGCCGGTGCCTCTGCGGCAGCTGCCCCGTGTCACGTGCTCCTCCAAGCAAAGACAAAAACAATCACAAGAGCATCAAGGGTGAAAACCCCAAGGTGAAGCGGGTTCCTGAGCTGTGTCATGACTCATATTGCGACGAGAAGCCACCACTGGCAGGAGGATCTTGACTCCTTTCCAAAAGCCCTTTTTCCCCCCAAAAAAGCAGCCATTTATCTGGTTGCCCTGAGGACGCGGCGCAGCGAGAGCCTCTCCCCCCACTGTCCTGGTTAGCAGTGGTTTCCTCTGCACAGCCCGAGCTGCACCAGCAGAGCAGTTGGGTTTTACACCCCCCCTGCAGCGGGTGCAGATGGGGAGATGGTGGCGGGGGGTGACAGGACCCGGCCTCCCCTCTCCCCTGAGGTCCCTCTCCCCCAACGACCTTCACAACTCAAGCGTTACAGACACGAAGCCGAGAGCTGTACACGGGGAGGAGAAAAGCAGAACTTCCTCCCTTTTTTGTTCCGAGATGTGAGGCTGTGCAGAAAAGGAAGTACCGAAATCGCACGCCCCTGTAGATAAAACACAACTGTTCCGTTGGCAAAGCCCTGGGAAACGCTGCTCCTCCTGCCCAGGGCTGCATCTGCAGGAGGTGCAACCACACAGCAGCCTGGTCCCTGCAACGCACCCTCGGACAACTCTGCTGGAGGAAGGGCTTCCACCAGGAGGTCACGCTGGTGTAAACACACCAGCAAACACCTTCCTGCAGGCCACCGGTTAATTACGGAGCTCTTTTCATAACAGGAGAACAAATAACGTCTGTGGTTATGACAAATCATTGTTCTCACCTCGCTAATGCAAGCCAGGGCAGTGCCTCATGGGTGTGAAGGCTGCAAGGAACACCCCGAGACAGAGGGAGCCCGAGCCCAGGGCAGGCCCCAGAGCACCCGGGTGCCCATGAACCCAGCTCCCCAAAACAGCTGAGGGTGCCAGAGGGCTCAGCAGATTTATCAAGTGCTCAGGTTCCTGAAGTAGGGGACCATGGAGTGAATGAGGCTGAGGAGCAGCAGCGCCTTGGTGACAGCAGAGCTGCTGTCAATGCACACGCTCAGGGCTGTGGGATGGCGCCAGAGCCACGGCCGCTTCCGCCACGCAGCAGAAGCGAGACTTCCTTTGAGTTGAAACCTCAAACCATCGTTGTGCAACAGGAGGCAGCTTGGTGAGGAACACCAACAGCTACAACGAACCCGCTCACCAGAACCGTTTGATGGTGCTGAGCTCTAACGCTGCAGATCCCCACAGCAGGAAGGTGCAGGTGGAACCAAAAGGCGCAAGGACCATCTGTGTGTTGTGTCTGTGCAGCACCCACCACCACCACAGCCCCTGCTCCTGAACGAGCCTCCAGGGACCTCTGCAACACAGGAACGACACAGAAACCACAGGCTGGAGAAACCCTCCACCATCCAAGCCCCACCTCAAGTGTGGAAGTTTTATTGACCGGCTGGCTCTCCGAGGCTGTGGGACCGACCTCACGCGTGGTTTCTCCTCATGGGGACGTGGTGTGGAGCACTGGGATCTGCTCTGTGAGCACTCAGCGAGTGGCCACCTGGCAGAGGTAACCAGGACGTGCTCCCGGTGCCACTCCAGTTCCTTTTCCACCTTCCTCTGCCCGCCGACACCACCAGCTCACATCTGTCCTCCTGGAAAGCACCATCAATGGATCCAGCCTAACGAACCCACTTCTTCTGGCACCTGGTGCCAAGGCCACCATGGAGCAGCCGTTATCCATAGATGAGTCACAAACCACACTGGAGACACTCTACACCCCCTCCTTCTTCTCCAGAGCTACCAGAGGACAGGCGCTGTGGTCAAAGACCTCACGATGGAGAATTCTGTGAAGAGATTAAAAAAAACCCCAAGCAGAGTTTTTTCAGTGGCCCGTTTTTGTTTAAGCTGGACCCACACAGTCTATCAGCACAGCATGCAAAAGACTTTTTTCATGCGTAACTGCCTGTTCCATCAATTAACCAAAAGATGATCTAATCAACCCAGGCAGGTGCTAAGCACCCCCTCCAGGGACTGATTTTGGGGAGAGGCACCAAAAGCAGCAGCAGGTCTATTCATTTTATTACTTTGGTGTCTCCAAACTCCAGTTTTGGGATGACACTGCACTACAGCGCGGAAGAGAAAGTCAGGGATGGTCCTGCTGAAGACAAAGGCTGTCACCTGGCAGAGTGCAGGGTTTCATGGCCAAGGAGCTCCTTTGTATGAGCATGGTTGTGGCCTGCAGCTCCACAGGGTCCCTCAAAGCCTCAGCCACATGATGCCAAGTAAACAGGAGCTCTGTGCGTTCCCGGCAGCGCTCGCCGTGCCGATTCCATGAACCTACCGCTCGTTTCCTGTGGATGTTCACAATATGAATGTCCTCACTGCGGTACTCCTCGTCGTGCTTATCCAGGGGAATTTTTTCCAGCTCAAAGTCCACCTGAAGCAGCTGGTTATCAGAGAACACACAGAACAATTCCACTGACACCGAGTGCCCTTTCGAACGAGGCGTGTTGAGTTAAGAAGGACCCAGAATGCACCGACACGAGAGCGAGAAGCCTTCGAGGGGTGGAACCACCACGCTCAGACCATTCCTCTACAGGAATTTTATGCCCCGTGCAGCATGTTGACCCTCATTTTAACTGCCCCTGCACCCACTCCAAGCTACAGACACCTCGCAGCATTTAAGAAAAGCCTGTGATAAAACATTCTGCTCCCTCCAGCCTCCAAAGTGCTAAGCCAAACCTCTGCCTGCCAACCTTCTCGACTAAAAAACCCCAGCACTGGCTCTGCACCATGCTCAGCAGAAAAACTTGGCTGAACCCTGGCGAGCTAAGGAAGGAAATAAATTACAAGAAAGCAGAAATCATCCAGAAACACCTCCACCTATTGTGTTTATTGTGGGTGCGGCACCTCGTCAAGGCTGGTCTCAATTAGAGCAACCCTCCTCGCAGCCAGGTCCCCACAGGAGCTGGAGGCAGGGCTAATTATCAGAGTTGCTTCCATTAGCACCTACAAATCACCCTGGAATTCCTGCCCTTCCCCTTTTTTGTATTATTATTATTATTATTATTCCATACAATCCAATACTCCTGCTATTCAGCAGATCTCATGGCTGCAGCGTTAAACCCTGCACCAACCACCATCCATCCCCAGAACCTCAGGGAGGGATCAACTGGTACTTGTGCTCCTTCACCCGCACAGAAGACACAGCTGGACTATTTCATTCTACCATCTATTAATGCTCTCTCAGTAGAGGGGTGAAATTCTTGCAAAAGCTGCAGTATCACTGAGCAGAGAACCTTGAGTTCCTGAACCTCACCTGTGTTCTCCCTTTGCTCTTGATGGAACACACTAGAAGAAAGTAAATTGTCACCAGACTAACTTTTAACCCTCCCAACAACCTCTGGAAACACCAAAACAGAGGAGAAAAAAGGCTAAATTCACTTGCTCCTACAAAAAGGAGCTCCTGTTTTGCTTTGGCAGATATTGGTGGCCCTTTTGCAAATCTGGAAGACATCACAGGCCAGAGAGGCTTTCCACAGCCTGCAGCACGTCTGGCTGCCCGGGTCAAACGCATCAGTACAGTTAAGATTAATTAATATCAAGGATGGTTCGTTTGACCTTCTGAGGGAAGGGAAGCTCAGTGCGTATCCAGACAGGCTCTACTGGCAAGCTGGATGGTATCTTCAAGAGTTCATCCAGATTTCCTGCCCCATCTGAAGACAAACGTGCTTCTCCAGCTACAAACTCTACTTGGTGCAGCCAACTTGGATTTCTACGCGTAGCAACTGCCACTGATGATCAGCTGATGCACCAAGACCCCTCGGTTCCAAGAGATTTTCCCAGTGTTTAAAAAGCACATGTTAAAAACACCTACCTCAAAGTATTTTCTCTCAATTTCAGGATTCTTCCCCATAGTCCTCTGTTCATAACAGCACAGGATGCAGGTATCGGGGCCGGTCAGGTCCTTCAGCGTCTTCAGCAACGGTTCCAACGACTGCCCAAAAGAGGTTAAGCATTTCCCACTCGGATTTCAAGTTCATTTTACTGGTACGATACCTTCTAACTAGAGAAAGTCTTCACCCAAGAGAAAACTTTCCAGTTTTGCTCTTCAGGGAGTTATTTTTAGAACTTTATCTAGGACAAAAAGAACATGGGGGCAAACTGGAAAGCAGAGGAAAAAGTGAGACCGCATAGGAGGAGAGTTCCACAGGCTGACCAAGGTAACTGAACTGGCATCAAAGACCCCCCCACTGCTGAGTGGGCATCTCCTTGGAGCACAGGAGAATGACTATTTCCTGACATGTGTCAAAAGTGAGAGTCTTCTCAGCCATTCCTGGAACGTGGCTCAGACCCACACCCTTATGTATGGAAATGGGACCAACACACAAGGGGCTGGTAAGACCACTAGGACATGGGGTTCTTCAGGTCATTTCTCTTTTCTCACCACCTCTGTTAGCTCTCAGTGATCACCCTACAGAGCTCCAGCGCAGAGATGGAGCAGATGGCACCAACCACTCGGCTGGAGCACGATTCCTCCTTTTGTCTTCTCAAAGGGAGCGTGAGGAGAACCCAAACAGTGCAGATGTGGCACTACGAAATTCCACTTACCAAAGCATTGAACAGTTCACAGCTATCAGTGGCAACATTTTGCTTCCAAAAAAAAGGGGAAGGAGGGGAAGGGTGGCACAAATATTACGTTTGAGGGGCTTTTAAACATAAAAAAGGACTCTGGTTGAACCTCAAATGGCCTCGAGTCTATTAAAAACACCTTTTTCAGGCTTGTTCTACATATTCCTCGAATCTGTGGGGACCAAGGTGCGAGCACTGTTATTTATCTGAGCACTTCTCATGTCAAACTCCAACCCTTGCCCAGGAAACTTTCTGTGTGGGCTGTGTAAATATACCTCCTCGTAGTAAATGCAGTCGGCCATCAGGATGTAATCAGGGGGAGGCTGGAACCCCGTCACATCTTCACCCCTAAGGAGAAGGGAAAGGATAAACTGAGCTTCAGTCACAGCACACTCTCACAGAAACCCAGAATCCTAGGGGTTGGGAGGGACCTCGAAAGCTCATCCAGTCCAACCCCCCTGCCAGAGCAGGGTCACCTAGAGTCCATCACACAGGAACGCATCCAGGCGGGGTTTGAATGTCTCCAGCCAAGGAGACTCCACAACCTCTCTGGGCAGCCTGGTCCAGTGCTCTGGCACTCTCACAGGAAAGAAGTTCTTCCTCAGATTCACATGGAACCTCCTGTGCTCCACTTTGCATCCATTGCCCCTTGTCCTATCATTGGTCAGCACTGTAAAAAGCTTGGCTCCATCGTCCTGCCCCTCACCCTTTCCATATTTGTAACCATGGATGAGGTCACCCCTCAGTCTCCTTTTCTCCAAGCTAAAGAGCCCCAGCTCCCTCAGCCTCTCCTCATAAGGGAGATGTTCCACTCCCTTCATCATCTTTGTGGCTCTGTGCTGGACTCTCTCAAGCAGTTCCCTGTCCTTCTTGAACTGTGGGGCCCAGAACTGGACACAGGACTCCAGGTGTGGCCTCACCAAGGCAATGTTTTTAATTATGCCTGGCAATTAGGGAAGGGGGAGGAACAGGGACATTAAAGGCCCATACGAACCATTTCAGTACCTCGGCTCGCACCGCCCCTGTCACCAGGTGCCGGTTGTGCTCAATGTTCACCCGCAGCAGCTCCTGCAGCTCCTCCAGGTCGGTGACTGTCACATCAGCCCTGCAACAAACATAGCATCACAGAATCCCAGAACCCTAAGGGTTGGAAGGGACCTCGAAAGCTCATCCAGTGCAACCCCCCTGCCAGGGCAGGGTCACCCAGAGTCCATCACACAGGAACGCATCCAGGCGGGGTTTGAATGTCTCCAGCCAAGGAGACTCCACAGCCTCTCTGGGCAGCCTGGTCCAGTGCTCTGGCACTCTCACAGGAAAGAAGTTCTTCCTGAGATTCACATGGAACCTCCTGTGCTCCAGAACCAGAGTCATTCTGGTTGGAAGGGACCTCCAGGGTCATCAAATCCAACCTTTATCATCATATTCCTAAAATATTCCCATATATCCCATCCTATTCCGTGGTCACGGTCACGCACCGCAAGACACGCGTTCGGGGGGGG
>VZRW01008658.1:0-55789 GCA_013398125.1 Aegotheles bennettii | reverse complement strand
CCTCCCGCCCGGGGCCGCCCCCGCACGGCGCCGCGGGGCGAAATGGCGGCGGGGAGCGGGCTCAGCGCCTCAGGGGGGGCCGGGGATCAGCCCCCGAGGGGGAGCTGGTACCTGACCCGCTGGCGAACCCCTCCTGACCAGTGACTGTGAATCGCCACAGAGCCCCGGACTGGTTTGGGCTGGGCGGGACCTCAAAGCTCACCCAGTGCCACCCCCTGCCATGGGCAGGGACACCTCCCACCACACCAGGCTGCTCCAAGCCCCATCCAACCTGGCCTTCAACACTGCCAGGCAGGGGCAGCCACAGCTTCTCTGGGCACCCTGGGCCAGGCTCTCACCACCCTCACACCAAACAATTTCTCCCTCCCATCCCAGCTCCATCTCCCCTCTGGCACTTGGAACCCGTTCCCCCTCATCCCATCACTCCCTGCCCTTGGCACCAGTCCCTCTCCAGCTTTCCTGGAGCCCCTTCAGGCACTGGAAGGTACTCCAAGGTCTCCCTGGAGCCTTCTCTGCTCCAGGCTGAACACCCCCAACTCTCTCAGCCTGTCCCCAGAGCATGTTCTGGACTACCCTTGCTCGACAGGAAAATGTACTTTTCCTCATTTTTAATGCTTGCTGGCAGGATGGGAACCCACCACATGAACGGGCTGGGTGGTTGGAGGGGGGAACCCGAGCAGCCGCTGCTCCTGTGGGTACAAAGTCATCCCTCGGAGGTGAGACACCTCCCTTGGGAGGCACCAGCAGGAGCTCTCCTGGCCGTCCCTCACACCATCCCCACACAGCCCATCAGGCTAAAGCTGACATTACTCACCAGCCAGGGGAAAAACTGCCATGAAGAAAATTTTCCATGCGTGAACCGGCTGAAAGTTAACACAGGGTGAGTCAAGATCTGCCTCAGGAGTGAATCAGTGCAGCCTGCAAGGAACCACGGCCGTTGTAGACCCTCAGCCAACATTTAAACTCACCTAAAGATTTCTACAAAGCAGCTGAATATGGGTTGACTCTACAGCAACGTTTCTAAGGGCAAAGGGCTTTTGATTTTTTTTCCTTGGACATGCAGAAGGAAGTTTTATTACTTTATTTCTTAGCATTTCTTACTAATGCTCATCCCCTTCCCCAGGGAGGAGTTGCTGCGTTTGCTAGGGACTCTGAATGGTACGTTCAGACTCGTGGTGTATTTTTGAAAATTGGAGTAAATCTGAGGAAAAAAAAAAAAAGAAACAATAAAAGGTTCTTTTTTCCCCCCCTTCTTGTTTTGTATCTGCTGTAGCCAAGCCACAGCACCCAGAGAAGTTATTCTGGCTCCGGAGCAGGGTGAAATGCTGGAACTCACTACTCAGAACAGGATCACTGGGAACAACTGGAAAGATGTTTCTTTTGCCATTAACTGCCTCCAGATTCCATCTGTCTATCTGCACTTCTCTGAGGGAAGTGCCTTTTCCCACACGAGCCGACTTCAAACCCAGCAATTTCACATTTTTCCCCTCCAGCATTTTTTTCCTCTTTTTTATCTACCCCTCTAATTATGAAGTAACCAAAATGTTAATTTATTGCTATTTTAGCATTTCCTGGAACTGAACTGATGGGAATCTGACTGCCTGTGACCACTTCCATGGCCAGACTGTTACTTTGGGAACGCGTGTTGCTGTACCCTCCGTACTTCCCACCACCGGCACTGCCACCCTGCCTTGGAACCCTGCTAGGATTTTGTGTTCTCCAGCTCCCCTTATGCGTGGAGCACAGTTTAATTGTGTGGTGAGTTACCCGTAAGCAAGGCCCCTTTCCTGAACCACACTGTGATTTATGTGCTCCAGGTTAACTCCAGAACTGGCCCTGTTGTGTTTCATGCATGAGGATCGTGGTTCAGCTGCTGCCTTCTAGCACAAGTGTCTCCTGTTTCATCATTGTGTCTCAATAATTGTGTCTCGTGCCTCATTATTGGCCCCATTGGGAGATCCAAGGTAAGAGGTTCCTGGTCTCCTCTCCTCTCATCCTGGAGCTCTACTGTCCCAGCATCACCATTGAGCAGTTGTTGTGGGTGGTGATGCTTTAAAAAAAGCACAGGATCTTTTTCCATATCCAGTTCAGAGCAAAACCACACACGGCTGAAGGGACACCAGGAGAGAAGAGGTGGACGCCTCAGGAGGCAACGGGGCTGGGACTGGCTTAACAGGACTGGTGAAACAGCAATGTGGACCCACAGGCTCATGTCTGTCCCATTGTTCCCTGTCCTGAGGGCCCACCAGGAACCACAGTCACCTCCTCTTCTGCCCAGGATATTCCCAGAGAGCAGCAGGAGTCTCTTACAGGAAAGTCTGCCTCTGTCCATGTTGACCTAATGGAGAACAATAACCTAGGCTTGAGATTTTGTTAGCCACACCTCTTTTTCCTCATCAAACCATCCTGGAGCCCACTGAAAGTTACACTTTTCTTTTTCTCTGGCTTCAAGTGTGGAATTTGTAACTTCTGGAATTTATAATCAGGTTCAAGAGTTAAAAGAAGGAAGTGTCTCACAGCCCCCCAGGGTATTTGTGTAGGACATCAACGTAACATGTGAGCTGGCACCTAAAAAGGGCTGTTCTGAGGATGGCACCCCTGTGCAGCATCATTTCAAGATTAACTCTAATAAACATACACTTCTGCTTCCACAGGTTCAAACTCTCCTCAGAGTCCATCACAACCTCCCAAAGCTCGCTCTCAGTGAATTACTTTGATAATGCTCAGCTTAAAATGATCCAGCAAGGGCTTTACTGGGTCAGGACCAAAATATAACCTTATATTTTCATATGGGATATCAAAAACACTCCCAGTCTAAGCACTTGTACAGGAAGGGGTAACACTAACATCTACACATCCTAAAATTTGGGAGAGGATTTTCTTCCCTTCAACAACACACACAATGTAAAAGTCTTGAAAAAATATGACTCATCTTTTAGCAGCAGCTGCTGGTGAGGACTTTGAAAGAGTTAATACAAGGAACTAAATAAAAAATTCCACTTGTTCAGCTTATTCTGCAGGCGACTGAAATGGTGGAACCTGACAGCCCGGCTCTGCTATGGAGAGAGCATTAGGGAAGTACTCGGAATCACAGAATCACTCTGGTTGGAAAAGACCTTCAAGATCATCAAGTCCAACCATTAACTCAGGACTGCCCAGTCCACCAGTAAAACCACAGCCCATAGAATCACAGAATCACTCTGGTTGGAAAAGACCTTCAGAGCAGAGCAAAGACCTTCACTGAGCAGAATTTCACCACCAGATACCAATGGAAGAGTTCTTCCCAAACAGAAAAGGGTATAAGCTGTGTTTTTACTGCAGAAGAAAATCCCTCAAGTCCATTTCCTGCCTGCACTCCCAGTTCATGCATCTCCAATGTGGGACTCCTTGAGCATTACTTTTGCAAAATGAAGCAGCTCTCTTTTATTCTGCAGAATGGCCCTCAGGGTGACACCTCGGACAGATTCTACCCCTCTTCCTAACTCAGGGAAGGAGCATGAAGGGCACAGACAGCAGAAGACAACTGTTCATCTTCCCAGGAGAAGAAAATCAGCACTCTTCCAGGTGTATGACCTCTCCTTTTCCAGGGAATGCCCGAGACAGCCGGAGGAATATAGGCAGGTGATGAAAAGCCAGAGTGGCTTGAGAGACTGAGCTGCTGTGAATGCCACCACAGTGCCCTTCCTTCCAGCGAGGAGCCAGAAAAAATGGGAACCACTTCCCCTCCTAGAGGGGCACCTTATGGGTGTGTGGGTGGAGGGAAAGGTGAAGCTCTCAGGGAGCTGTCGTGTACCAGCCCACAGGACAACCAAAGCCAGGAACAGCAGCGTGGAAACGTGGGGCAAGTTGGACTGCTGAACGCTTACTGCATGCGATCCCAACCTTGTCCTTACAAGGAACACGCAACTGCTCAAGCTCGTAAAAATTAAGACTGGGGTGATTTATTAATCTTGTTAAGAACTCTGATACAAAGCACAGTAAAAGGCCACAGACCAGTAAATAAAATGTGGCTTCTGGCCACGTTATAAATGCTGCTACAGTACTACCAGTAAAACAGACTCACTCATACCAGTCCAAACAAGTAGTCCAACTGGCAAATAAAAGTTCCGTTCACTTATCAGTTTAAAAAGTTTAATAAAGCTTTTAAGTGTTTGCTGGTTTAAATGCTACCAATTTCCAAAATGGATCCACAGTTAAGTGAGATCTAAAGAAAGTCGTTAGGTTTGGAAGGCAAGACTGTTCCTAAGCCAGAGGGAACACTTCTGACCACGTAAGAGTAGCAGACTGCATTATGATAGGCCTCACGTCACTTAAATTTATACAGGTTATTAGCACTATCTGTAAATATACAATATAAACAATTGTACATACACGGCGTATAGCTTTGTTCTCCAGGACAGTAGACAACTCTTTAGCTTAACACATCTTTGCCTACTGAAACAAAAAGGCACATCCGAACAAGACGCATGCTAAGGGCTGGGGATCCTTCCCGACATCCGCGCACAAAGTCCTTGTCCATCACCCAGAACAAACCAAGACCAACCGAATCTTTTGGTATTTAGGTTTCAACCTGTTTTTCTCTCTCTTTTTTTTTTTGTCTTCAGCAGCAAATCAATGGCAATTAAGACATGGCATTAAGGTATCTCAGAACAGTAGCTGTCACTCACAAACCTCCCAAGCCAGAAGGCGAGTGCCCGGAGGTTCAGAATCAGTAACACTGCGTATCCCTGTGTCGTGTGACCATCCCATTGTTTGTTTTTTTGTTCTTAAAAATAAAGAAAAAAAGGCCACTAGTGCTCAAATTTGAAAAAATCCCACAGACGCACCTTTTTTTTTTGTTTTCTTTCTTTTTTTTTTGGCTCAGTGCAATGAAACGCTGTCAGTTTGAATTCATTTAGTGTCAGTTACAGTGCAAAGGCTGTGTGTTGTGTACTGGCAATAGCTGTCGGCACTGAGGGTGTGAGAGGAGGCAGTGCTGCCGATCACCTGAGGGTAACGCCGTCCAACAGACACAGGCAGAGTGTGTGGAGTCTGATTTATCCCAATTTAAACTTGTTTTTCTTTTTTTTTTTTTTGATCAGCAGCACTTTAAGAGCATAATTTGTGAAAGTACTAAAATACACTGCCTCTTCTGAATAAATAAAAAAAAAAAAGGAACTTTACAAATACTATTCCAGTGTCAATGACTACCATGGCTAAGGTCATTGAGGAGTTTCTGCGTTCTCTAGCAAAGACAGTCTGTGCAAAGGAGGGTGGGAGAGCTCCCTTTTGTAAGTCTTTGGTGGCAGTTTTGGTAACTGAGGGCTTGAATTGTGCCGGGGTGGGACCGGGGGTGCGGGAGGGTGAACCAGGTTGTTGTGACTGGCGCTGAGGACGCAGCAGCGGCGCAGCACCCTGGGAGAGGGCGTGCTGGGAGGAGTGCCAGGAGAGCTGGGCCCTGTGCTCGCCTCCCTGAGCCACTCGGGATCTCTGTGCAAGCGTCCCAGCGGCGGTGGTTGGAGGTTCAGAGGGCAGTTGATGAAGTGTTCGGGTGGCCGGAGTGGTACCGGTGGTGGGGTATCAGGAAGAGGGTCCCGGGGAGGTGGAGGAGGAGGGCTGTGCAGTGGCTGGTCAAAGGGATTGGTGTAAGCAGGAGCGCGAGGCTGGATCTTTGGAGGCGGCGGCTGCCGGGGTGGAATCGCTGGAGGATCATCATCCGACTTCAAACTTCCCTGCAACATTAGAGAAGACAACATTGTCAGAAATGCAGATGTTTAGATGAAGAGCATTATCTTCAGACAGATGCAGAATTCCCTCGGCATCTGCTGGTGCTGCTGTCAGCAAGAGAACACTGGCACGGCCCTACCTCTAATGGGAGCATAGAATCACAGAATCATTATGGTTGGAAGGGACCTCCAGGGTCATCAAGCCCAACCTTTATCCCATCAGATTCCTAACCATTGGACCATCAGACCATGGCCTCAAGTGCCTCATCAACCCGTTTGTTGAACCCCCCCAGGGACGGGGACTCCCCCCCCTCCCTGGGCAGCCCATTCCAGTGCCCAACCCCCCTCCCAGTAAAGAACTTCTTCCCAATCTCCAACCTAAACTTCCCCTGATGGAACTTGAGGCCATTTCCTCTCGTCCTGTCATCAGCAATTGGGGAGAAGAGACCAATACCAGCCTCACTACAACCTCCCTTTAGGTAGTTGTAGAGGGCAATAAGGTCTGCTCTCAGTGTGTCCCTAAAGCAGCCAGCAGAGTTTGGACACCAGGAACCTGAAACTTCAAAAGGGCACCTGGAGTGCTGCATTTCAAAGTTTTTCAGACAAACAAAGACCTGCTTGGCTAGATGTTCCCTGGTCTGTTATCCAAGTTCTCCACTATAGGACAGAAATACCTTAGCATTAGAAGCATCCTGATCCATCTTTTTTCGTGGAGGAAGCGGAGGAGGGTTTTGAGGCTCATCACTTAGTTTTGGAAAGCTACCCCATGAGCTGAAGAAAGTCTCTGGAGAGAGAAAAGCAGGTATTTTACTGCTTGTGCAATATCTGAGGAGCATATGACAGAACATTAAGCCAAACCAGAAGCAACTCAAATAAGCAGATCTTTGTGCTCAGCAGCAACATGAACCATTAACTCCAGCTGTACGGAACTCTCAGTCATTTCTTTAATCAGATATACACCTCACAAAGCAGTCTCCTATTTCCAGTAGCAGAGAGATGCACCAACAGTTAGCAGGCAATGCTAGAGGACAGAAAAATAAAGTGAACTCCTAGGGAGCAGCACTTTAATAACTTTATCTGCAACCCCCATTTAGCACAGTGCCTGCAGACTGCCCACCTGCCCCAGTTACACTGCGGAGTGGAAGGTTTGTTCTCTCAGCCTTGAGCTTCTTAGTTCAAATTCAGAAATTTAGAGGTTTCTTAACAGGTCTGCAACACTTCTACAGCACAACTGTGCACTGAGCAGATGACATTAACTCTCACAGCATTTCAGGACATTTCTACTCCTTCCTTTTTATAGAAGGGAAAAAAAAATCCTCAAAGGTAAGAAACAACGCAACCCCCTGCCTTGTATTTGTGACTTCTGTCACACCTTTGCTTTCTCTCTCAGCAGTGCACAGAGCTCTGTATTGATATATGAGGCACCCATGCTCTCAGGTTTGAAATTTTAACCATATTATGAAAAAGTACACGTGCCTGTGTAACAAGAGAGTAAAAAGAGAAGCTGGAACACAGCTGAATTTCCAGGATATCCCTCACAGCTCTGATACAAAAAGTACCTCTCCTTTCTCAGCAACAGAACAATTATTTTCACTTAAGTGGTAATACCAAATTATCAAGTTGATTCATTTGTAGCATTAGTCAAACAAAACAATCACCAAGGACATTCAAAATAGAAGCAAAATCATGCTAGAGAATGGAAAAAAATCAGACAGTTTTCAAACTTCACATTCTTTACTGGATATTTGATTTAAAACCTGTCCAAAAAAAGTCCTCTCAGAACCCTAATGAACACAGCCCACGTTTTCATCCCAGATTTCAGATTTTAATTCCCTTTCAGCTGCCCTGAAGCCAGGAAAAGCAGAGTTAAAGGAAACATTTAACAGAGTCACAGTACTCACTCGACTGCGGCAAGCTGACGGGAGCGAAGATGCTGTTGTTACCTGTGAAATGAAAGAACTGATTCAAGACTTTCCAGACAGAACCACTGCACCACAGCACATGACCTGTGGTTGTGAATGACCCCAAAGATCACCTGAACCTCCAAGTTTATCTACTGTTAATGTGAACTAAACTCTCCTGTATAAAACAGTCCTGAACTGGAGATTTTAGGTTATGTTGGGAATCAAACTTCATTATTCGACTCTGTTCTGACACTGCCATGTGGTTGTTTGCTTCCCCTGCAGCCCAAACGCCCTCAGCATTTGCCATATAAAAACTGGGAGCGTTATCATAGAATCGTTATGGTTGGAAGGGACCTCCAGGGTCGTCAAGTCCAACCTTTATCTCATCATATTCCTAACGATCAGACCATGGCCTCAAGTGCCTCATCAACCCGTTTTTTGAACACTCCCAGGCACAGTGACTCCACCACCTCCCTGGGCAGCCCATTCCAGTGCCCAACCACCCTCTCAGGAAAGAACTTCTTCCTAATCTCCAACCTAAACTTCCCCTGATGGAACTTGAGGCCATTTCCTCTCGTCCTGTCATCAGCAATTGGGGAGAAGAGACCAACATCAGCCTCACTACAACCTTCTTTCAGGTAGTTGTAGAGGGCACCTGAATGCACTGTATCAGTGCATCTGAACCAATAGTGTAATTTTTGAATCAAGACTGCGTTTTGGAGCAAGTGCCATGACCACCTCTGCTTCAGTTCACATCTCAATACACACAGACTGGATTCCCTTCAAAGGAAATTAAACCAGAGCGTGTTCAGTCCCCAGGACCACTCCAGGAACACAAGCTGGTGTGGATGCACCTCTTCTCTCTATGGATGTGCTGTATGTGGTAACGCAGGCAAAGCCCCTGGGGAACACCTCCCATAACAGGCTGGAAGCAGGCTGGAAATGTCACTTATTTAATTACTTACAGCGGGGATTTCCAAACCACAGCACACCTAACACTGACACAAGAACTTCCTAGCCCGCAATATTTTTTGGCATACACACCAGTGCATTTTGGAAGCCTGAGGGGCAGTAAAAACAATTCAAACATGTTGCACATTTACCATAAGAACTGTTCAGATCGATGTCTAAAAACACACTGAACTCCGAGGAAGCAGACACGGGTGGTGTGGATGGTGTGTTGGGAGAAGTCGGTGCCGATACTGTTGATTCATGCTCTGCTTCAGTGATTCGACTGAAACTTATCTTGCTGGGTTCCTTCTCAAGTGGCAATGGGTGACTTCTCAAGGTGCCAGAGGTGGAGCCGTGCCTGCCGGTGTTGGGCCGTATCCCGGGGGATTTCAGGGGATATGTTGTTTTTCTAGGCTGGAGAAAGTAAAGCTGGTTAGTACTGCTAACACTTCAGAGAGCAAGATTGCCAAGTCTCTTTGAGATGTTCTAAAACAAGTACTTATCAAATACACTCTAAATGGTGCTACAGCCTTTCTGCATCTGACCTGGGGTTCGCTCTGTTGTTATCTACACAGCAGGAGTTTACTGAAAAGTTACAGATGCAGCCTAATAAATCTTTTTTTCCCAGCTTAATAATTTTAAAACTCTTTTTTGCAGCTATAAAGAATGCAAAGTCAAGTTTCAGATGTATGCATATGTAGAAGTATGTCTGTATATATATATATATCTCGGGACAGAACACAGGGAAGAGCAAGTCACAACCCTGGGGGAGAAAAAGAGTTATTTCACCTGCTCCCACAGCCTGCAGGAGAGACTCATAACAGACACACTTTGTTCTTACACTACAGAAGGTCACCAGGCCCCTACACGCATCCAAGATCAAGGACACATCAGACACACATTGTCTATGTCCTCTGGGTTCCTCAGGATAAAATTCTTACACACCCATCACTGGTGTGAATGAAACACAGATGTAACGCAGCACAGATCAAAGCCAGGTCTTTGAGGATGAATTACACTCCCATCCTACGGTGGTAAGCATGAGTGCACCACACTACAGCACCCAGAACTGGACTTTCCTGCAATTCCAGTAAGAATATCTGGTCTGGAAATCATGGACTGTAAAGAACAGCTGCCCAGCTGACCAAGGGTGGCAGCACGGGCATCTATTTTTAGGAAATATTTTAGAGAAATGACTGCAAGCAGTGGCTTTGCAACAGTAATTCGTCATTTTCTTGCCATATTTGTAATATCACCTTACTCATTCCTCTAACAGGAGATTGCTAAAATGATTTACAGCTCTCCCCAAAAATTAAGAGATGTCTCCAGCTTCTCAGAAGCACAACGACAATGTATAAAACCCAAGTGTTCAGAGAGCAATCTTCCTGCTTAAAAGAAGAACTCTGGACTCCAGTAGCTGTTTTTTAAAACAACAAAATTGCTGCTCCTTTGAGTTGAAATGTATTTTGTCCAGCAAGAAGGTTCCACCTTGGCAATCCTTCAGTTTTTGCAACAATGCAAAATATTTAGACAAAAGAAAAATAGAACTTGTACTTAAAGAAAACACAACACATTAATTACATATATAAACCACATTTCCATTAATATTATTTCTTGATACTGTGATATGAGAAGTGTTTTATTACATATTCTATCAAATGACTATATGGTCAGAAACCCAAATTTAAATGGGAATATTTTAGGCTTTGAGGAAAAAATGTTAATGCTAAAATAAGCCAAAGGCAGTGTGTTTTAGTAGCGACAAACACCTGAAATAAAAAGCATCTTTGAATCAAGTTTTGCAGGCAAATCATCTCACGATACAGAATTCTGAAGGAAATATACACAGCTTATTGTGTTAACTATGTATTCTTTTTCATATCGGCTCATGGATTTTAGCTATTTAACTTGCAGGACAAGACTTACAAATCTAGGTGGTTGCTTGCAGTTTCGAGGTTCAATTTCCAACGACTTGTTGAACAGATAATCTGTAAACTCTTTCTCTGGTATCTTCCCCATGGGATTGAGATTTTCAAAGAATTTCTAAATGAAACAAACATCAATAATTTTTTTAAAAAGCGAACACACAGAATTTTAGTAACAATCTAGCTTTTCACTATTGTGAAGCTTATTTTGAGGAAAAACAGAGCGAAATGTCCCCTGAAATCAATATAAACAACACAATCCAAGAAACAGTCAAGTTCATGGTAAGTTTTCTGACATGAAACAATGACCTTTGTTGTCTACCAGCCACTGTTGTCCCCTCTTCTGACTGTCACTGTTCACACAAGATTATGTTTAGTACCAGAATATTATTCAGCAATTTTTTGTTGTCTACATTCTTTGCCCTCTCCTACCCCCAAGACAGGTATTTAATGTCTGATTACCCGAATTTCTGGCTCTATCCGTAAACAGTAAGGCTGGTTTTGATACTGCTGAATTTCTCCTGTAATTTCAGCCACTTTTCTCCTCTTACTGAAGTTAATTAATTCTTTCCCTTGTCTTTTAAGGAAGTCAGGATTCCCTTCTTCTGTCTTCAAAATATTTGTTAGGTATATTCCTGATAAAAAGAGAAGAATTATTTTTTAAATTTAATTTTCATTCCAAGAGCTGATTTCATTCTTTCTAGTGAATGATGATAAAGTCTGAGCATAGGCAGGCCATTCCCTTTAATGCTCCCACAGTTTATTAGCTGGCAAGAATGAATCAAGTTCTGCAATTTGCACAGAACAATGTATTATTGAAATGAAATGTTTCATCTTCTTCACATGAATCTCGAGTTTAGAAAAAAACACCTTCAGGTCATTGCTATAAACACATCACCAATGTGGAGGCAGTGTTGAACAAAGGTAATATTCATACCAATATAATAACAGAAAGCACTAAAATAGAAAAATAGATTTTATATAGAAGACACAAAGTCTGGTACTGGATCTAGTGGGAGGTTTCCTGCCCATGGCAGGGGGATTGGAACTCAGATGACCTATAAGGTCCTTTTCCAACCCAAACCATTCTGTGAAGTCTAGAAACATTACAAGCCTAGGAAGTCCAAAGTCATACAACACATTACTGATATTTCAGAGATAAACAGAACCCTGAACACTTTAAGCAAATCAATACGTCTGCATCAAACTCAGCTTAAGACTGACAGCACACACAGCATGAGCCTGCCCTGGTGTTACTTACCAAAGAAAGGCACACAGGGTGGATTGATTGACTTGAGCTTAGCCAGATACTTTTTAAAATGATCTTGACTCAGTTCTACTGCTTCATCCAAAACTTTTTTTTTCCTTTCCTGCAGTGCCTAAGTCATCAAAGAAAAAAAAATAGGGATGCAAATCTCAATGGCATGGTTAGCAAAACCAAGGCAACTCCCAAGCTCTCAGCAAAACTTAGGAACTGAAATTCAGATCTGAAAGAACCTCTTTTGTAAGTGGGAAATCCTATTTATAGCTATCCCCTCCCCACGCCCTTCTACCCCCCCATTTCTTGTGTAGGCAGGAAATGCTGCTGTTAAAGTGTTCTAGTCCAGGGGTCTCAGCCCTGGGATCCTCCTCTTTCACACCCATGGAATGCTGTACTGAAGCAACAGGTTCATTTCACACGGGTTAAGGAACAACAATCACACAGCCATGGTGTTTCCCCTTTTGGGCTGACTACATGTGAGAAAACATCTGCTGAAAAGCTCTACTTCCCACAACAAACCCTTTGAGACAACGACCCCACCGTGGATGGTTTCTCACAAATAACTTCAAACATTTCACATTATCTTCTTCCATGAAAGCAAGCGTGATACAGATGCTCTGGCCTTCACTTCCCAAGTGTGTGTGATACATTTCTGGACTCTTTTTTTCAAGAGCAATGCCCCAAACTTACCTCAAAGGTGTGATCTAGTCTGTACACCGACACAGAGTTCATTGCACTGACGATCTCCAAAACACCATTGAAATTATTCAGATCTTGAAAAACCTGCAGGATTTCTATAATCCTACTCAGCACAGCCACTCGCTCTTCAAAGTTCTCAGTTTCCACGATGCACCTAATCAAAAGACATCATTTGAGAAGTAAACCCTGGCATTTTGCTAGCTACTACACTGAAGTTTTCCAAGCAAAAAG
The DNA here is from genome assembly GCA_013398125.1 of Aegotheles bennettii. Taxonomy (NCBI): domain Eukaryota; kingdom Metazoa; phylum Chordata; class Aves; order Caprimulgiformes; family Aegothelidae; genus Aegotheles; species Aegotheles bennettii. The sequence continues at coordinate 43,113 of VZRW01008658.1, read as the reverse complement.
TGTCCAGTACATCCAGTCTGCACATTCTGGCTCTTGCTCAAGAATCTCGAGTACAAATTTGTGTAATCACATCTTACATATGTTCAAGTTGGAAAGCCAAGAAAGGTTTTGGCATCTCCCGGAGATTAATGAAGCAAACCCCAAGCAAGATGCAGGATAAGCAGGGTGACTCTCGTGCCGCTATCTACAGTGGTGTTTTAAAATGTCAGGTGTACACACACACAAGCTGCTACACCCTTCTGACTGCAGTGCTGGCCATGCCCTCACAAGTACTTAATCATCTCACATGAGAAGGGAGAGCCACTAAGATAAGGGGACAGACACAACAGTGCTTCTATCAGAGATGCAGAAAAGTGATGGTGAGTCCTGCACTGCCTTCAGCACCTTTGGAAGTGCACACAGGATTGGATGGTTGGACTGGATGATCTCAAAGGTCTCTTCCAACCTCAATGATTCTATGATTCTGTGACCCATGCTGACCAAGTGACCATAAGTGGAAAAAAGATCTTCCAGTCTCAGAAAGAGGGAGCACATGGGATTGGCACGACATGCACACTTGAACCAAACCCTGGATTTACTGAAATACCCCACAGCCATCTCAAGGCAACAGAATTCAAACAGCGGAAGAACGTTTCTCTCTGAATCCCAGTAGGAATTAATGCCACTACACTACCACCACCTGTACTTACTTTTCAAACCAAAGAGTAAGATTTGTAGTATGACGAATCATTTTCAAGAGATTTGGGGAGTTGATTTCCTTATCTTCTTTAGTCCACACACTACCAACGAGTTCAGAAGGCTGTACTGCCCTGGTGACAAAGCAAGATGCAGAAGAATGCTCAATGCAAGTAATAATTGTATGTTCTGTATTTGCATTAAAAGATTACTTCTTCCCTTCATCAAGACTTGATATTTCACAAATACAACCCAATCTGACCTAGTGCAAAAGTTATTTTAAGTAACTTTTTGATGAGTACTTGACCAGAGAAGGAAATACATTTTTATCTTAATTGAAACTGGCATTTTTGAATAAGCATTTTCAGATAAGAAAATTACAAAGGACTAAGTTTAACTTCTTGACAGCAGAGGAAAGCATCTTAAAAAAACCCTGTAACTGTCTTTAAATAGGAAGCTGAAGTACTTTGAGCAATCTGCTGGAAAAGTGGCTTATTTCAATAGAAAACCTGTTGTCAGTGAAGCACGAAAGGATTCTTCACCTTTGAGTTCTGCAAGACCTTGAAGAATTTCCACCCAGCAAAAGCTAGCTCCCACATCAAGGCTGGCTCTACGTATCACGGGTAACAACAGAGCTAGGAAATGGTGGAGTACTTATGGTACCAGAGTGAAAAGCCCCTTCAGAGTTAGATTAGAGGACAATGAAGTACCAGTGCTATGGTCTCAGGCATGTAACACCTGAGCCTTTGCTGTGCAGCTATAAAGGTGAGGAGCAGAGACAATCGTGTTCTCTTTTTATGATGCAGTAAGATTTTTTTATTAATGTTTGCTTTTAACAAGGAAACAACACAAGTTAGTATTATCTATTCATAATATTTTAGTGTCCTTCCCATACTGTTTATGTTGTCAGAAGTCTGACACTGAGATTAAAAAACCCTTTTTTTTTTTTGCCTTGCATATTTTGATATCAAACAGATGGCAAGAAAAACTTTCCATAAGCTCTGAAAGTCAAGGGAATGTCCTTTTGACTGATTCTGCAAATTAGAACTCTTTCTTGCACAAATAATCTGAAAGAGACATGTGTTAGTTCCATCCCTACCTGTAAAGGTCAGACTCCAGGAGTGTCAGCTGCCGAGCAATTTCTATAGGATGCAGAGTCATGAGGTCCAGGGTTTCGCTGTGCCCGACACGCCAGATGTGCCACTCGATGGGGGGAGGTGGGCTCTCAAAGGTGATGTTGTGACTAATGCCATTTGCTTGAGCCTTCTTTCTCTTGATGATTTTAGCAATTGATTCCACCCACTTCTTCATGGATTTTCCTGCAAAACAGAAACCATTAAAAAACCCCTTTTTTAATATCACCTTCACTGACTTTTGGTAATTTAATAAAACCAACCCCCTCAAAATTTGTACAAGCACTCAAAATTCTGCATTTCTGCATGCAAATTAATTAGGTTTGCAGTTCCCTATTTTTTTTCTTACAGTTTCTTGCACCTGTATCAGCTGGCAAATACAGACACATGTGAATGAATTCTTGGGTGCCCAGTTGCCTTTATCCACATTTGCCAACAGTTTTCTGAGTGGAAAAAAGTGACCCTGTATACATATACATTGTATTTTACTTTTTCCCCCTCAGCTGCAACCATCTCCACTTCATTGCTAAGCTTCATCTACTTAGAGAACTAAAAAAGTAAAGCAGCTTCAGGTGAGATCTTTGCAAGATGCTGTCCTAGTGCACTGCAGAACAAAAAGAGCAGAGGAATACATGTTTATGGTATCAGCCCAACATTAACAGTACACAAAATAGTGGACAAGACAGGAAGGACCTTCAGCAGTTAAAGACCTTTTAAGAGAGTAACCAAAACTGAATTAGTCCTCTCTGGTCAGCAAGAAGGTCTCTTCAGAAGATAAATTACCATTCTCTAAGCTTGCCTCAGAGTTGTATTGCCAAATGTATGGTCTGACAATCTCAAAACTGAAGTCTAGATCTGCCAGGATAATGATTAAAATTGACATGCCAAGACTGCTGCCCTCCCACACAGGCTGCCAAACAAATCTGCTTGTTTGTAAGGGATTGCTCCAGAGGAAGTGATACCAAATGGGTCAGGTACCCTCTCCTAAAAGGATAATGATTTTCAGCTGGAACTTTAAATAAATAGGAAAAGACCAAGATGGAAAAAACCCCACTAGTCTCAGTAGCCACCAGGGAGGGAATTCTCTACAAATACAACACCAGGAGGAGTAAGAGGTCAGTCTGAATTATGGAGTCAGGCAAGAATTAATATTACTGTCCAGAAGTAAACACGCTTAAGGTATACACCATAATGCTTGAAATAATTTTTGGTAGCTGTCCAGGCTCCAGGCCAAAGCTTGCTCATGTCAAGGAGAGTCTCATTAATAGCTCAATTACAGGCACTCAAGTTACTCATGTGTGTAAGGGTATTCTCATGCTTCAAACGTGTCAGGATTAGCCCAGCAGGTTGTACCAAAATGTGTGAAAACAACAGGAGCACCAATTACTGTACCTCTCACACTGGAAATAAACGTCTCCAGTCTCTCCAGCAACTCCAGATCTCTTTCAAAATCGTAGAAATGGTGCTCTACCCAGTGACGGAAAACATTTAATATTCTGAGGAAGGAGAGAAAATAATTAATATTATGTTTGTTTTTTAAGGACATCCAAGGCCCATCCCATGTAGACACTAAACCAAACAATTCTACAAGAGCTGAGCTACAGATTCACGTTAGCTGACACGGCCAAGATACACATGGACAAAGGGGCAGAGCAAAGACTAAGCACAACCAACAACCACAGAAGTCCCAAGGTGTTCAAAATCTCGTTTTCCAGTCAGCATATACATAGTTGGATGTTTTTTAGAAATCTTATATTAATTGATGTGGCTTCAGAAGAGGAAAAAACTTATCAAAAATCACATAAAGCTGGTATTGCTAATCTAGTTTTCTGGTTTTGTTTTTTTAAACTAAAAAAGCTAATTAGGATCTCCCATTTGGTAAGAAACAAAATTTAATTATTTCGTTCCTAATTTTGTTCCTTTCCTATACCTAAAAGTTGTTCCAAGTGTACTGCCTTATTTCTACAACTTTTTAATGACACAAATGGCTGTAACTGGATCCAGTACTTAAGGATAACGCCCAACTTTCTCTTGATTTTTCTCTACACTTTCTTAAGCAGACCACTGATAAACAAGCCTCTAAAAGTGAACTGCAACTGCTCTTCTTCCTTCTACTCTTAGGATGTATCAGAATAAAAAAAAGCTGTTTTGCCTCTTCCTCAGGGAAACAAGTTGAGCTTGTAGCTCAAAACTTTATCGAGGTGTAGAAGAGTAAGCAAAAATCTCCCGCATCAACCAGAAGAACAGATTTTCCCTGTGCCAATTCAACAGGATGATGGGGTTCATGGAGAGCCCATGGCCTCAGACTCAAGAGGAGGAGATGGTTACAGTGAGCTGTGGTTCCTCTTGCCCCATTGCCTTTTGCAGAAGTGGCTCAGCTGTATGCACCCTCCTGCTGAACTCAGCCCTCTCTGCAGCTCAGGCTATCAAGGTAAATCAGTGCTAATTGTGTCTCAGGCTACTCCTTGTGGTGCCTCAGCCCTGTAGAGTGGGGGTAGAACATCTGAGAGGGACAGGGCAGACAACTGATCACAATCTGTAGTCTGCTGTGAGTCAGAGCACTGGGGAAGTTGGCTGCTTCAGCTGAGTCAGATGAAGGGGCTGTGTAGAATTAAATAATTCTCCTCTTTCCAGCACAGAAGTTAAAGAATAAGGTTCACCATGTGAAGGAATGGCTACCCAAACAGATAATTCAGATTGGAAATTAATGACAATGTCTAACTGTCAAAGGAGTGATGTTTTGAAACAAGTTCTCAGTAACAGCAATACAGGATCTTATCTCATCAGTCTTTGCCTTTGAGATACCATGCAGAGATACTGAAAAAGCGAGAAAGATTGCCCGGTTCTGCTGACTGCATTTCCAGCCTAGCACCTCCTCTTTCTCATGACCTCACGTGCATTTAATCTAGGCAAAGACACGACCGTTTCCATGCCTGAAGGAAGGAGGGAGGGATGAGCATCTTCACATTCTCCACCTTCTTCTCACATGTCAAATCTCTCCGAAGTAGAGGTCAATGCTATTAACAACACTGGAATTTATGAAGTGCTGGGCATGTCAACCTCAAAGCTTGATTTCAGACACTGGTTTTCAACTGTAAGACAGTCAAGAGTTTCAAGCTGCTAGAAACATGCAGTGTGTCCTAAATTCAGAGGTTAACTACAGGCCTCAGAAGGGCGTGTGCTAAACAGCAGCTTTAAACCACATCTCTCATCGCACAGGCATCCGTGAACGGACTCAGCTCCCCAACCACAGCATAAATTAGACAGCAGAGGATAGCTGTCATGATAAGAGGCATCCTGAACTCTCTGAAACAAGGAAAGAAAGCAGAAACTAAAACCAAAAACCCTGCAAACTTTGGAGCAGGGCACAGGTTTCAAACAGCTGAAACGTAACATCTGAAAGCAGAAGTGCTGCATTGATTCTGGAAATTAATAGCGTGAAACATTTAATTGCTGCCTCAAACTTTTGCATAGGTTTCAGTTTGTTGGTAATCACTTGTCTTGCTTGGGAAGGACATTGAGGTGCTGGAGTGAGTCCAGAGAAGGGCAATGAGGCTGGGGAGAGGTCTGGCAAACGAACCTTATGGAGACCAGCTGAGGGAACTGGGGTTATTGAACCTGGAGAAGAGGAGACTGAGAGGAGACCTTATTGCCCTCTACAACTACCTAAAGGGAGGCTGTAGTGAGGCTGGTGTTGGTCTCTTCTCCCAAGTTGCCGATGACAGGACGAGAGGAAATGGCCTCAAGTTCCATCAGGGGAAGTTTAGGTTGGATATTAGGAAGAAGTTCTTTCCTGAGAGGGTGGTTGGGCACTGGAATGGGCTGCCCAGGGAGGTGGTGGAGTCCCCGTCCCTGGGGGTGTTCAAAAAACGGGTTGATGAGGCACTTGAGGCCATGGTCTAATGGTCTGATGGTTAGGGATATGATGGGATAAAGGTTGGACTTGATGACCCTGGAGGTCCCTTCCAACCATAATGATTCTATGATTCTATGGCAGCCAGCAGATGCATCTGTCCCATGCAAAGGGGCACCGTGAGGAGGTCCCCAAGGAACTTCCAGCCTAGTCAGTAGAGCAGGCTGTAAAAAACAGCAACAGAAGCAACACAACAATATTTAAACTCTTGAGCCAGTTATCTCTCAGAAGACTCATTCTGCACGAGTTTCTCTGAAGGGGCTCTGCGGGCACCTCTGTGGATGGAGGCAGAAACAATCAGCAGAAAACAGCAAGCTGAAAACTGGGAAAAGCACTGAGAGGCAGCGTGTGAAGCTCCCTCAAGAACTGATAACGCTGGAGACCAGTGGTCCTGCTGTACCCACAGGAGCTGATAAACTGAGAACACCAAGGGCCTGATAAATCCGTCCAAGGCCACGAGCACACACCAGTGTGAAGGTTACACCAAGGCTGTGTGACTTGGGAGCACAGCCAGAAAGGTGGTGGCAGAGATATCTCGACGCTCACTACAGGATTACACACATACTTGTATTTTTTTATATATATGCACACAGGCTTCTGATGAAAATGGGACTGGTGACTTTCTGAACTCCTTGTAGGCACTGGCATGTCAGCGTGTCACTTCACTTGGAGCAAACTGCTGTTGCTCCAGAGAGGTAACTATGAATGGCTGTGTGTGGGAAGGCAATAACTGAGGGCACGGTGTGGATAGTTATCTCCCATTAATAGTAACATCTTGATGCTACTAATAAAAACAGTTTAACGAATGTTAAACAGCTTAACAAACTGTTTAACAGCTTAACAAACTGGTTGGAGAACTCCAGCAAATCTTTTTCTTAGGCAGTTGGACTGGATGATCTTGAAGGTCTCTTACAACCTCGATGATTCTAGGAGTAAAAGCTGTTCTGGCAAATATTGGTTGTGATCTGTGTCTCCTCCTGACTCGATCCCCTAATCAGGGAAACAATTAGCCTCATTCATGCTAGAAATGCTTAATTGTTCCCCAAGTTAGCTTGGTCAGCAAGACCTTGAAGATTCACTGCAGCCTGTTGCAATGTGCAGCACAGACAAGAGTCTCCCTGTCTGTGTGCAAACACATCAACAGGGCTGAGAAAGGGAGTAAAATACCAGCAGGGCTGAAAAAAATGGAAACAGAGAAACTATCTTCACAGGGCCTGTTAACAAGGAACCCATTCAAAAGGCGGGCAGAAACACTTTCAGTTGTACATCTCTCACCCACACCCGCTCTGCATAGCAGCCATGCAGTGTTCTTGTGGGTGGTGATCACAGCTGTGAACCAAACTACAGTGGCAGCACCAACAGCAGCCAGTGTGACTAATGAGAGCATGCTCGGGGTATTAGGGTGGTCACAGACAGTGCTAAGTCCCTACTTGACAGCACAGCAGTCTCCAAAGGAGATTACTGTCTCCAGGATCACCGTATAATCACTGAACTGAAAATCTAGATTTAACAGAAGGGCTTCAAAAGCAAATAAACCTGAGTTGTACTGGCTGGACATATTCCTTGCGAAACCGCTTCAGGTCCGCGCCGATGGGCTGCTCCCCCTTCTCGATTGCCAGCCTGTCTGCTTCCGTAGGCTCAGGCTCTGGGATTTCAAACCTAGGAATAAAAGCAGCAAAAACCCGATGGCAATTAAGATAAAACACAGACTTTTAATGTAGGACACGATGAGCAATTGCATTTGAAACAAACCTCAGTGTGGTGAAACTCAAGCACTCATCTAATATCCAGTTTGCCTGGAATTCCCTCCTCCCCTGGCTATGTGCTGCTAACACACCCAGCTCCTGTCCTGATAATTGTCTAGACTAGGATATAAGGCTTTAAACTACCTGCTAGCTTGATTAAGTGAAGATTAGAAGAAAGCTTATGAGTGGCTTTATCACACTGCATTAAAATGCTGTTTACGTGAAGAGTCTGTGCCTTTCACACAGACTGCTGAGAGCATTTCTGTTCTTGTTGGCATCGAGATGTGGGCATACCCAAACACACGATCAAATTCAGCACTTCCAAACATTGCTACCACCCTGCAGCCAAGGCACACCAAGTGCTCTAAGCTGATAATTCAGGCAGCTAATTTAACAAACTGGGAAAAAGAAGCTTGCATTAAAAACTTGTGTCCCATTTTAGAAGTCGCTGTTTTATGAGCTTCACTAACACATGTGGTGCTGAGAACCCGAGCAGGAGAGGAGCAGGTGAATGAACACACCACCTCTCAGTGTCTTCAGGAAAGATGCTCACTGCTTACCTTTCAATCAGTAAACTCAGCAGCTCCTGGGGCTTGCAAAAGGAGCGGTACGTGGTGAGGAAAGTACGGACAAAATTAGGATCTGTAAAGACACAACACCACAAGGATGGAGTGGGTTTTATACTCAACTGCAAAATATCAGAAATAAAACACGCACATACTCAAAGTGCAGAAAATACACTGTAAGTTAAGCACTGTAATTTGACAAACACCAGAAATGCTACTGCTTGTGAAATTTTCCTGTAGTTCTTTGATGCATTTCCCCTGTAAAAGCACCCGACTGCACACACCATGTTCTCTCCAGGACTGTCTCAGGCTCAGCACGTGGAATGGCTGATGCTCCCTTGATCCACAGCTATGCCATGGTTTTGTAAAGACAAAGAGAACATGGAGAACCAAGGCTGTCTACTCCCTCGACACCAAAAATACCTGTACCACCCCGACAAAATATTTGTCCTACCTGTTCATAAAACATCTCCAGTGGTGGGGACTGCACACACTGCAGCACACAACCACCCTCTGCAGAGCAGCCAGTGGGGAGACGTGAGAGGCAGCAGAGGCCTCACAAACCAATACCTGCAGCAGCTCGAGATGTTGCATCTCCACAAGCCACCACACCTCCCTCCTGCTGCTTCCCAGCTCTGCAGTAGGGGTGCTACCACAAGACATGCCCTTCAGCAAGCCACCACGCACTGCACTGGGCACACTCTGCTATATTGCAAGTGCTCAAGAAAAATTATTGTTCCTTTAATGTCTTAAGTGAACTCTCCTGTACAGAGTTTCTTAGACGGTGAATAAGCAAGTTGATAAAAAAATCACTTTGTGAACCATGAAGGGTCATCATCTGGTCCCAATCCCTGACCACCCTGCACAGACCCCATCCTCCCAAGGATAACAGGGGTGAGATGTTGCTACTGACCGGTCCACAGCTGTGTCCAGAGCTGCCTGGGAGCAAATGAATGCTGAAATACAGGAAAACCAGGCCTGGAGAGTTTGTGTGCATGTGTGGGTTTGGGGTTGCTGGATGTTCTTTTTCCTTGCTGTTCTGTAAATAGTCTGGAATGGAACAGGCTGTCCAGAGAGGTGGTAGAAGCCCCATTCCTATGTTTATCAATATGCAAAGGGTGAGGGTCAGGAGGATGAAGCCAGGCTCTGCTCAGGGATGGCCAGGGACAGGACAAGGGGGAACGGGTGCAAAGTGGAACGCAGGAGGTTCTGGGTGAACATGAGGAAGAACTTTGTCACTGTCAGAGTGTCAGAGCCCTGGGCCAGGCTGCCCAGAGAGGCTGTGGAGTCTCCTTCTCTGGAGACATTCAAACCCTGACTGGATGCGTTCCTGTGTGCCCTGCTCTGGGTGGTCCTGCTCTGGCAGGGGGGTTGGACTGGGTGAGCTTTGGAGGTCCCTTCCAACCCCTGACAGTCTGTGATTCTGTGATCCCTGGCAACATTCAAGGCCAGGTTGGACAGGGCTCTGAGCACCCTGATCTGGCTGAACTAGATGTGACCTTCAAAGGTCCCTTCTCACCCAAACCATTCTGATATTCGATTATTCCATACCAGCCTGTTGGCATTAGGTGCAGGCAGCTTACAGCAGCAGTCTGCAACATGTGGGCAGCAAATTTCTTCCAATAAGCTCACAATAGATTAAGACAAACACTGCTTTTAAGAAGGCTTAAATCCCCTGCAGAGCACTGCTCAATGTTTTTAAGGGATCCATATGTAGGAACGTGCTTGCAAGCTAAAGGTAATAGTGCTCTCATTCTGTGGTAATGCTGCTGAGTGTGCACCCCAGCTCTGCACCACCCTGTTCTGCTTCCACATCACATCTGCAGTCACTCCTTGGTCTATTTACAACATTTCAAAAGTAAATCTTCCTCTTGCCACTGAACAAGCAGGTAGTATCTCTGCAAGATCTGCAGCTCCCTTAAATTGGGGGCTCCTACCCTGCTCTCCAGCCTGTGTAAGGGCCTTTATATTATTTTAAAAGTTACTTACTTTCTCAAGAAAATAGAAAATACAAGCAATATGCTACAAATAGCAGCTTATGATCTAAATTCAAGAGCTTATTAACTCTGCATCTGCTACCCACGGCATCCTGGTGTCAACTGGGGACTCCTTGGACAAGACAGAGGTCACTCTGCGAGCACAGCAAAGCCTGCTTCCAACAAAGCTGAAACTAATGCAAACCTACAATAAACTGACAGGATTTTTTAAAAAAATCATATCTTGACCTAAATACAAACATGAAGCATCACCAAGATCTGCTGAGAGTCCCTCCACATGCCATCAGCCATCGAAATGCCCCTGTGGTGGCTGAGGGAGAGGATTTTGTCAGTCCTGGCTCCAGACACTGGCACACAGGGACCCGAGAGGCAATGCTTTCATTGGGGATTCCCAAGGCCTGAAGGTATGATAGCTAATATTCAGATACACCACTTCATTCAGGAAAGAGGTGTTTACAAGCCACCAAGACCCATCATGTTTTAGAAGTGGGTGGCTTGGGACTCACAGACAACACCAGTCTGGATTACTCACGTATCAACCAACCGCAGCAACACTCAGCTTCAATGTGGAAAACAACTTTTTTTATCCCTTTTTTTAAACACACAGCTCCACACCATCCAGCTTTAGTTTTACAAAAAAAGACTCACTTCAATACCAAGCAGTTTTGTAAAAAGCACAAAGGGGACTATTACTATTTGAGAAGCTGTACAAAAGCTGCACACCACTTCCCCCAGCATCCTCAGGTCAGCTTCTCCACAGCCCCTCTCGCTGCACGTTTTTCACCCCAAACCCAAGATCTATTTTCATTAGCACTTCATGTAACTACTTCAAGGTTTCATTTCTGAGGCTTTAAGATAATTTTCCACAGGAAATTCTGAAGAATGCTGACTGTGATTTGCACCCTTTTCTACTGAGGGACTTCACAAAGAGGCAGGTTGAAATATAATAAAGACAACCTCTAACCTTTTGCTTCCTCCACAGTCACACAGCCTGTAGTAGCAGCACTTATTTAGCCACCATGGTCTCAGGAAACACACCACTTGCTTCTAACAGACCACTGATACTTTTTGTTTTGAGGGTAGGGGGCATTTGCATACCCAAAATTTTCTTACAGCTTTGCCAGCAAGGCCAGGTGATTTAGTAACAGATACTGGGTTGGTTTATTTTTCTGCAAATGTTGCTTTACATTTAACTCTATGCAAAAACACCCTTCAAACAAACATATGATAAAAAGGGTTCATTTCCTCACCCATACAAGCATGACCTTAAAGAAATCTATATAGGATGAATGTCTGGGATACCTGCATACATGTGGTAGGTCAACCTTTCGATCAACTTCACAACCGTTCCTCCTTTGATGATAGGAATGCCATTCCTGCTCTGCAAGTTGTCCTCAAACACAATGTTATCCTCAGAGTCTTCCACCACAAAACGATACACGTTTGGGCTGGGCAGCCTCAGGGGCTGTTCATTTTCTTCCTGCAGCAACACCGAATCCAGCATCCTATCCAGAGTGCTGCGGTACTGGAGGGAAATCAGAGCAGCCATCCAGTTGCTCTTCTCCTCGGCAGACTTGGCAGCAAACAGAATGCTGTTCTCATCTTTCGACACCAGTTCAAAAGCATGTTTGTATTCCGACGTGTCATCTTTATCAATAATCTGGATCTTCCTCATGATAATTTTTTCCTTCAGTCTGTACTCGGCGTTGCTGTACCCGGGAAGCCGGGACTGCCCGTGATTCATTTTACAGCTGATCATTAAACCATCAAAGAGAAAGATGTGGCGCTCGTGTTTGGCTCCTACTTTTGTCAAGCCACCTTCCATTATGAACTCATTACAACACTGCCCAATATCTTTGCCTTCCCAGCCATCAATATTTTTCTGGATTTCATTCATTTTCTTGATGGCCAAGTGCTTGCTTCTTATTTGTCGGTTGTAGAAGCGACAGACTGGCTCCCTTGAATGAATGAAAGAAAAAGGCACAATGGACACATTCTACCTTTGCCATTCCAAGAGAACAAAAAAAACCAGTTATATATTATTATATATATAATACATCATATCATACATCATATCATATCATACATTATATCATATCATACATCATATATTGTACATCATATCATATCATTACTTCCTTGCCCTAAATGTGCCCCAACCATGTTTACTGTTTCTTGTTGTGTCCAGAGAAGGGCAACAAAGCTGGAGAAGGGCCTGGAGCACAGGGCTGATGGGGAATGGCTGAGGGAGCTGGAGAAGAGGAGGCTCAGGGGGGACCTCATGGCTCTCTCCAGCTCCCTGAGAGGAGGTTGGGGTGAGGGGGGGGGGTCGGTCTCTTCTGTTGTGCCCACAGTGAAAGGATGAAAGGAAATGGCCTGAAATTGCAGCAGGGGAGATTCAGGTTGGCCATGAGGGACAATTCCTTCCCTGGGAGGGTGATTGGGGGTGGGAATGGGCTGCCCAGGGAGGTGGTGGAGTCCCCGTCCCTGGAGGTGTTCAAGAGGTGTCTGGATGTGGCACTGGGTGCTGTGGGTGAGTGGGGATGGAGGTGGGGGTTGGACTGGGTGAGCTTGAAGGTCTCTGCCAACCTTGATGATTCTGTGATTCTATGAAATAAAGCACGTGCACTGCTTTGGCTGGGGAAAGAGTAAGATATTGACATTATTCATAGAAGTGGACCATGAAGGTTTTCGGCTGCTTCTCCATTTACAATGAAAACTGGCATAAAAGACATGCCTTGAAAAGGGAATATACACATTATCTAACAAGAAAAAAGTTACAGCCCCTTCCACATCATTTCTCTCTGCCAGCTTTGGGAAAGCAGGGCAGTTCTGTGGGTGATTACCCAGGCCGACGTCTCGGGGAGTGCTTGCTGTAAATGCGCTCCATGCTGCACTGCAGGTTCAGAAGAGCAGTAATGGCTTGTTTCAGGCACTCCCGGTCCTCTTCATCCTCGCTGCATTCCTGCAATTGCTGGGACACACAAAACATTTCTCTTTGAGATTTGTCTGCTTTATAGAAAGGCAGGAAGAGTGATAAAGATTTTTACACGGTGTTATCTACAGCGCTCGGTGAAGTCAGTGACATCAATTTAATGAGATTTATTACTAGAAGCACACTCGAAACAAGCTGCGTGTGTAACTCAAAACATCTGTCAGATATTCAGGAGAAGTCTGTAGATATTTAACAGGAGAGAGCAGGAGGGAGTTTACACAGATAACCCTTTATCCTCTTACCGAGAGCCAATGCTAATTTTCAGATACTGTTTTCCCTGTTATCTTTTCACCAATGTCCTATTTCACAACTGGTTTTATTAAATAGTCTGGAGGTTTGAAATAGCCAAGATTAAACACTGGTTTATGTAACTATGTGTAATGTTCCTTCCATGAGTCAATTAATCTCAAGATTTCTGAGCAAATGTAAAAGACAGAATGATGAAGATCCTCTCTTTTCTTCTTACCATCCTAACTTCTGCCATCTTCAGCAAACCCATCTATTTCAAGAAGAAATGTCAATTTTGCACAGTGGGGTAAAAAAAAAGTCTGAAATTCAAGATTTGCTACTAACAGCAAAACATAAAGACAGCGAGAATCGGTGTAATTCCTTTCTTATAAAGACTCAATCCATCTCTAGCACTAGGCAGAAACTTCTTGAATCGGGAAATTCAAGAGGCTTTCACATCATCTCCATACAGCCTGGTCACAGAGTTCCTCTTTTTGGTTCTTTAAGGTGATGACTTCTAAAATCCTACTGATATAAATAAGAGATTTTCCTTTGCAGCCCCTTTCATGTTCAGGATCACATGTTTATTATATTTTTAAAAGAAATCAAAGCAAATTGATTGCTGGACAAAGCCAAGACAATTTGCCATGCAGTTTTGGATGAACTCTGCTCGACCCTACATACTTTTAGAGAAATCTTACTTACAATCACTCAGCATGGCAGAAGCCTTCTTTTCCTTTCCCCACTATGTTCCCTCAGCAAGGATATGTAGCTTCCTCTAAAAGTAATTGAGAGAACAGGATTTGACCGGGTTGGTCCACTCTCTTCACGTAATTTAAATTACTAAAATGTTTATTTGTCACATGCCCAAACAACCTCCATCTTGCATGTTAGAGAAATGAAAGTTTCCCAGCCAGAACTTTCTGGGAAGTTTATGAGCTGAGGAACACCACAGGGAAGGGAAAAATAAGATGTCTACCTCTGTGGAAACTCTGCTTTTCCTTACCATCAGCCAGAGAAATGCAAAGAACATAAAAATGGTGTGAAAAGATGACGAGTGCAAAATTCTAAAGGTGGGAAAAGCTACCAAGTCAGATAAAATTCTCTCTCCTCACATGTCCCGAGAATTTCTTGCACACCCTTTCCAAAAGCAGCTGTGTTTGGCACTTAATAGACATCAAATGGCATGTGTTGCTTTTCTTTTGTATTAAAAAATGAAACAAATAAATATATTTACACATTTGGAAGTAATCTGATCCATTTCTACACCTTAATGCACAGATTCCCGGGATATCAGGCAGATTACCTGAAGCATCTCTCATTCTCTGCAATCACTAGATTAACATCTGCTTTTCCACACGCCAGTTCTAAACCTGCATTTTTCCAATTAAACAGCAGCTGCAAAAGCATAATGTGCTTTGTAGGCAGGAAAAACACATATATCTTTAGAAAAGGGGGTCCTGCTTGTGCCAGATATACTTAAAATCGCAGTGATGATAAACCCAGAATATTAACTATTCAATTTATTGTCCAGAAAATGTCAGAAAAGAGTAATGGAGAGCACTGTTCACTTAAAAAAATAATAAATATACCATGGTGAGTGATCCTGTAGAATCCTGACCGGGGTTTCTCTGTCAGTAACAGCAGAAAAGATGAAAAGGTGGAATTTCACACATTTTGTATTGCTTTGTAACAACACAGAGTCACAGGCAAGAATCAGGGATAATCTTCTGCCTGCAAGCCACACGAGAAGGAAGGACATACTCTGTAGTCAGCAGGGGAGAGCCTTCTTGGGCTTGAATATGGCTTTGAGCAGCCCTCTGCTTACCTTCAGGTTTTTAGTGATATATCTAACCAGCACCTTGCTCAGGCTTTGGATGGATTGTATCACCCCTTGAGTTCTTTGTGCTGCATTCAAGGAATGGTGTTCCCTGGAACGCTGGGATCTACACTTATGAAAACACACCTGGAGCTGGAAATTCTGATGGAACATTAAACTCTCCTGGACACTACCAGCACTAAGGAAATGTCAAGCATAGTGCTGGAAACCCAAATGCTCTGATAATCAACCAAACATGTCACAGTCAGGATGTTTGGGGTTACCTGTTTGCAAGACCCAACAACTTTTGATCACTACCAACATTTCCTCCTACAGGACAGTTTTATGTCTTCAGTGACTCCCTTCAACCCTTGTCACCATCAGTCATTCTGAAACAGCCTACAGCAGCTTCACTTTCTGCCAATACTTGAACAAGCAATCAGCACTGAAGTGACACCAGGGCCTGCCTCTGACTCAAGGTGTTCCAGGGCTGTTTCCTGGTGACCTCTCTGCAGCTGCTCCTGGAAAGCAGAGAAACCAAACAACTCTGGCATGGGGGGCTCCAGACAACATCCAACCCCTGTGCCTCTTGCTCAGACAAAGAGGAATCTGACAGAGATCAGAGGCTGCACAAACTGGGGTTTGCACCAAAGAGTTCTGCAAATTGAAAGAATTTTCAAGCTTTCCACACTTTAATTTAATTCATTTTATTTTTCATTAACTTTAGTTTTGCTGGTTTACAAAAGAGCCAACATCGAGGCCAGTGCTCCTGTAAATCATTATTTATCTCCCAATTCAGTAGGGGATTTTTGGTAACTTTCTTTAGAAAGTCTCAGCTTCTCACCCTACTGAAGCCATGAAACTGAGTGTTCTGTTGCTTTTCTGCTTCCATCTTTGCAAGGTCTTTTTCAACCAACGTTCCTAAGAGACAAATATAATGGTAACAGAGAAGCAGCACCAACAGTTTATAATATATTAATGTTGCTGAATAAATACTTTCTCTATCCCTAAAAATGTTTTGCTTTTTAAAAATAACTGCTGTAAATTTAGGATGTTTTAGAAGTACCAAAAAAATAAATCAATTTTTAAACCTGTAACTAAAGTGATCACAAGAAAAGACTCTGTATTTACCATTATTCACAGATATTTAAGATTTCTGCTGTGCTCTATGCTCACCAGGTTAGAAAGATTCGAGACAGCCAAGTGTCAGGCTCTGCAGCTGAATTCTGATTCTATTCAGAAATCTTGTATACTGCAGAAAATGGTCAAATTTAATCATTTTCTCTGCTAAAATTCCCTAGTTAAAAAAAGGCATTGCCCAATACTCTTTCATACAGCATCCTGCTGTATTATCCAAGTTAAAAACAAATAAAAGAAACAACCAAACACTTCTGCACTATCTGCCAGACGTTATTCTTCAGACAAATGAGGCAATTTTAAGAATGTGCACAAATAACCAGACCCTATTGATATTAACTGGAGTTAGGAGCAGACCCAGAGCCCCCAGGAGACAGAAAGCTCTTGCAGCATTACAGATTTAAAACAGGCTATCAGAACCAAACCGTCTTCTCTGTGCCATGGTTTAAAACAGAAATAGTAACCACCCCTTCCTCTCGCTGAAGAAAAAACGACCAAGTCTGCATGCAAAGCATTTAATGTGAAGTTCTGAAAGCACACAAAACTCTGCTCAATAAGGCAAAGGTGTTAACATTTCCCTAAAAATCAGACAAATACTACACAGCTTGAAACCTCAGCTAAATGCTCACATCCTCCCAAAGCCGGGGCGTATCATTTCATTCTTTAATTTCACACTGATGCACTCCATTTCCCTGCTTTAAGACACAATGGGTCATTAATTAGCCTGACCTCCAGCATAATGCAGGTCACTAATCCAATTATGTCTTTTAAACGTGAAAGGACATTTTGAGAAATTCCAGTGAGTTATCATATGCAGCTGACCCTTATGGAAAGGGAAGTGACACTTTTGGAAGAGAGATGTATCCACAAGCTATGGGTGCTCACTTCTCAGCTTTAAGCCTTATGGAGGCAAATATTGAACTATGGCCATGTAAAGTTTCTGTTCTCAACAGGGACTGCAGCACTTTGGAGAAAAGTTCACTGCCCATTAGGGTTGGTTTGGGTTGCCCTGGTTTTTCTTTAAGCTTTTTTACCCATTTTCTAAACTCACTATCAGCAGAAATGCTTAAAGATTTACAGTTTCTGGAGACCAAAATCTTGGTAATCCATACATAGGTGATGTGTGGTTCATGGGTCAAAATAAATCACCCTCATTTTTACTTATCTCAATTAGGATATGCAAAAAAATTCACAGCAGACATAAGGAAAACAAGACTGAACTTAAAAAGTAATATGTGCTAGATATTAGCCACAGACCTGCTCTTCAAACAGTTGCTGGTTTTTTGGTTTGATATTCCTCTGAGAAAGTTTTATATTGTGTTACACGCAAGTTCTACGTTGCAAACCTTTATTTTCTTTATACAAGTCAATGCTTTGAAATACCAAGGGAGACCACACACCACACCTGTACAACGCTGCAGCATCACTGTTTGGATTGAGAACTCAGAAGTGTCATTTCTGTTGCTATTTCAAAATGCCAGCTACAGCCACAGGGTATTTCACCTGCTCAACTGAAGTGCACTCCAGTTAGTTAATGATTCACTTACCCTTCAAAGCATTATAATCCTTCCAAGCACAACGGGGCAAATAGAAACTTTTTTCCCATTATCCTCACCTACTTAAAAAAGCTCTGACCCAAGCAGTTTTCAAGATACTGCATTTTCTACAGAAATACTATTTTTCTTGTTCAAGAGTGATTATTACAAACCTCAGATGTCAAATTTCTGCTGAACTACTGGCCTCTTTTCTCATAACTCACAGCAAAAACATTTGCTTGCAAGCAGAAAGATGCGTGCTTAAGTTACTTTTTGGCTTTTAGCTGTTGTACCCAAGGGAAATATCCACTGATGGGAACCACCTTGCTAGTGCACGTCAGAATAAAAGACGTGCAAGTGATCTGTGGTCAAACCAACAGAGGCTATTTTAAAGTAATGCCTCAACAGGCAGAATTGCTCATAAATACAGACTAGATGCCAACCTAAATGACTTGTATGGTGGGACCCCTGAAATAAGTCCTACTGGGATAACTTTTTATTGTCTAAACCAGAATTCCATAAAGCCTGACATCTCATCCATGTAATTTCTTAGAAGACAGAAAATAAGAATAGTGCTTATTTTCATCCCTCCTCAATATGGAGAAAGTGTGGTATGCTATGAAAAATGATCTTTTTTTGCTGTATCTCTTCCATTTAGGACTTGGGACAAGTGGCTGAATATTAAGCATGAATTATTCTGACTCTTCTGAATGGAAGTGCCTCCCCAAGCCCAAGATAAGATCAGCTCAGCTGCAACCAGAGTGTGATTTAGACTGAGAATACTGAGCTGAATCATGCTCATCTTTTTCTGAACAGACAAAAAGTTCAGAACTCAAGGAAAGAAGAAAGCAGAATTGCATATTACATTTTTAACTACATTAGAACTCAAGTTCAATAAAGGTTTAATAAAATATATCTACTTCAAATGCTCCTATCAGAGCAACAGTTGCTTTTGAAGATTTCTTTAAAACTTATTTTACTTTTCAAACATAGACTAACTGGTGTCAAATTAATGTCTTCATCTCTTTCAGTTTCCAGAAGCAGTAAGTAAAATCTAATCACCTATTTAAAAGCTCAGATTCTCCATATTAAGAAATGTTTTTAGCAGGAAACAAGAGTGTGGTTTTACTGACCTGTAGTAACTCAAAGTAGTGCAAACAGTGATAGACTGGGATAAGCATGAGTCGTGGGAGGATGTATCGTACGGCTTCTTTAAACCCTTCAGCAGTAGACTGGAAAGGAAAAATAAACAGCATTACTTACACTGGAATCCTCAAAATGGGACTGGTCAAGGCCCTGAAGTTACAGAATCACAGAACTGGTCAAGTTGGAAGGGACCACAGCGGCCATCTGGTCCAACCTCCCTGCCCAAGCAGGACCATCCTAAAGCACATGGCACAGGGCTGCATCCAGACGGGTCTTGAACATCTCCAGAGAGGGAGACTCCACAGCCCCTCTGGGCAACCTGTTCCAGTGTGCAGGAACTCACACAGTGAAGAAGTTCTTCCTCACGTGCAGGTGGAGCTTCCTGGGCATCAGCTTCTGCCCATGGCCTCTTGTTCTGTCGGTTGGCACCACCAAAAAGAGCCTGGCTTCACCTTCTTGGACCCACCCTTTAGGTATTTAGCACTGCTTTGACCAAGACAGTTGTGCTAGGCACATCCAGGATGCCCCTTCTCACCTACATTACTTACTACTAGATGTGAGCATAGAGTAAGACAATAAAGTTTGCAAAACATGACTCTTTTTAAGATTCAGAGACACATAATGCTCTGACAACAGAGCCTGTAAACACCCCCTTCCAAGCACTGCAAGCACCCTTTTCCATCAACAGCTTCGGGTGGATTTTGATGCATTCTCACTAGTGACCCCATAACTCTGAAAGCACCCCTCACCCCAACAAGTACTGGCACAATCTGTGACCTTAACATGGTAACAAATTCGATGGTCCATATTTTTGTCAGAAGCAGAAAATCAAACAGAGAAGGGTAGAGGACTATGTTACCACAAGCCAGTCTATAAGCATCCTTGAATTCACATAGAGGTGCTCGTATCATGATCCTTAGCATCTCTGTATTGCAGCACTGTCTGCAGAACTCAATTGATAGCTTTACTTTGAGGTGACAACACCTAAAAATAACTCACTGCCTATGGCCCAGCTGCACGCTGTATTTCCCAGTCAACAGCTGCACCCCAGAATGCAGAAAACGCTTGGACATATTTTGAACAAAGCTCATACCCATTTCCAAACCAACACATTTTACCCTGGGCCACAGTTTGCTGCAGAGCTTAAAGAAAGTACTGGAATGTTGAAGGCCAGCCAAGACTCCCATACAATCTAATAAACTTGTCACCAACTTCCCTCCCTTCCTCTCCTCCCAACTATGTATGCTGTGCTTCAATTTACATCCAATACACCGCAGAAATATGGAGGTCTCATCAAGTACTGAAGAAATTAGTATCTCCTCTCCCTCAGAAACAGAGAACCACAAGTTTATGACTTAGAAAATGAGTTAGAAGTCTTTTCCCATTCCCAGCAGTTAACTAACACATTAACTCAGGTTGTAATGTGAGAAGTCTTCCAAAGGATGGTGAAATCCCTGCCATCTCCCATACCAAGATAACTACTGAACAGGAACTGAACTGCCTGATCTCCTTTTTGGAAACGCCTTCTCCTCCTGTTTAAGACTTCTGCCTGCATCTCTCTGCAGTTGCCAGAGAGAGCTCATATACATCCATGGGGCAGAGCTTGGGCCTCCACCTTCACTCCATGGCTTGGAGGAGTGTGAAGGAACATCCCTAGGAAAGCCCAAACCTTTCTATGACAAGGGCAGTCAGAAAGGAGGCCAGGTTCACTGTCAAACAAGACAAATTTCATCTGTAATAGGGCTTTGAGCTTTACATTTGCTAGGAAGGTGGGTAAAGGGCCTTACTTCAGTCTCCAAGTAGTATTTAAGAGCGGGATGATGCAGCTTACCAAGCACTCGGAGCTGAGGAGGAAACACTCACCATGAAGGAACAGCTTGGAGGAACCTCAGTGTGTAGAGATGTGGGCCCCAGTAAACCCTGCAAACTAAGTGCTGCTATAATGGGTTTATCTGGGAGAACCACTGACCAAACACTTTGCTCAGCAGCTTCTCTAAGTGCATTTCTGAACGCAAGCTCAGTCTTCTGAAAAGCAGTCTTATTGCAGAAACATTGCCAGTGCCAGCCTCAATGCCAAACAAGGGGGTCTGGGATATATAAGGAAGTGGGAATGTCACACCTGGATGCCTGTGTTTGGCATAAAGAGGCAAAACAGGAATAGAAGTGGCAGGTATGAGGTGTCACCCTCTATTCTTTAGCAAGTCTGATGTGAGGACCAAAAAAATTGCAGAAGGCTCATGGATGGGTCAGGTCTGTGTCCAGTTTTGACAAGAACAGGCAGAGTCCAAATATCTTACAGTGAAGAAAAGTCAGAATCTAGAGGATTCCTTCCTCACTAGAAAGTAAAGAGTTATTGACAAAATCCAAACCTTTGAAATATGGGAACTAAAGCAATCCAGTATTTCTCACTTGTGCTCACCTGGAAGTAGAGAGCAACAGCAGGCTTTGCCATTAAGTTATTAAAACGCTCATGAAACTGCGGAGAGAGAATATCCTGGGACAAGGTTTCATACGGATCAAAGGCTTGCTCCTAGAGAAAAACAGAGAATTATATACACACGTGAAGGACACAGGGTACTTCTGCTCCAGCTGGTACAATGAATTCCTTTAATAAGCTGACACACAAGTGAAACTTTTCAAGAAAAGATCGATTTTGCAAAACAAATCTTCAGTAAACCACAAACCTTTCACACTTCCAGACTTTAAATGCAGCCGTTTTCTCAGCATTCCTCAATCTCACCATACCCATCACCCACTTTGTTTTACTGATGCAGTGGGAACCTAGAAAAGTTCTTGCTTCCAAGCCCACCCACACTTCATGAAGAATGGGAATTTATCTCCAGTTTAGCCATAAGGAAAGAGGGGCAGGTGAAGTGACACTTCAGAGCTACTTTGGAGACTGTCACCAGGATGCACCACCCCATTTCAGGGTAGTGGTCATAAGAATGGGCAGGCATAAGCACTGGACTTCTGCAGGCTTTTCTGGCCATGCTGAAAGCTGGGAAAATCCCTCACTCTGGGACAAGGCAGCAAAATCTGGAAGAGTCTCAGAGGAAAGACCTCTAACAACAACAACAACAAGGTTTTCAGGTGCAAAAATCATTAATCTGGCTGGGGTATCTGGCTGTGATTCTGTAATATCAACTACAGCAGGATGGGATGGAAACCTGACTGTACATGAATCTCTGCAGGAATAATTTATGACTGCATATAATTTATCACCTGCTCCAGAGCCTGTCAGGCTGTGCCCGAGTCTCCACAGATTCATTGGGCTGAATCACTCATGAATCACCAGGTTATCCGGTGCTGATGGCACCGTGCCCAGAACAAGCTCATACCTCTTTTCACCTTAAGGCAGCAGTGCTTGTCAGAATTTGGGAGTACCAAACTCCACAGAGGCTCATGTGAACGTCCAGATAAAGTCTCAAGTCTTCCATCTGCAGAGGGTCCGGGGGATTTCCTACCTTACTCACAGGGCAGCTGCAGTGAAACTCTTTGTGGGGAGGAGAGGCACAGAATGCACTCTCTTTTCACATGCAAACTGATCATCACTCAAGTTCTAATCATCGCTGTCCATTCACATTAGATTGTATCTAGGAGGGGGGGTGGAAGGGAGGGGAGGTTTGGCACTTCAGCCACAGCAGCTGAAGAGAAACGATGAGACACTGAGTGAACAGGCTGCTTTGCTTGAGCAGAATCCAGTTTCCAGCCTTTTTTTGTACACTCCACGCCTGCCCACTACCTGCAAGCCCACAACACAGAGTTTTTGTTTTACAACATCCAAATTAAAGACTGGGGACAATAACACTGCACGTACAGTTTCTCTTTGCCATAGAGAAAACGAAGCTGAACCTCTGCAGAAGCAGTCAATCAGCCATGGGGTGTGGGTCCAGCTGCATCCAGAGGCAGGGAAAGCATGGCTGGGCAGAGGGCAGACGGACACGAGGCAGAGAGCAGGGCTGGAACTGCTCTCAGAATGTAATCTTGCATGCAAGTCTGCTGGGGGAGCCAGACCAACACGTATTTATTCTGTGCTGACTTTTTACTGCATTTTAGAAGTGTTTTCAGTTTCTTCCACTCTAGATTTTAATCAGTGTTTTGAATTTTTGGTTCTTTTAAACACAAGATTGACACAAACTGCATGAGCTGTCTTCCCCAAAAGATTAATTAAAAAAACCCCCAGGGTTTTACAGTTGCAATGTTGCAGAAGTTACTCAAATATGGAGACATTAACCTGAAACCCATGTAAGTTATCTTAATGCAGCATTCAGTGTCTGTACCTTCCAGCTCCTTTTGCTGTACTGCCCTGGTTTGCACCTTTTTTGCTTTGTGGGTACCTAAAGCTTCTCCTCTGGAAATGCAAATACCAGGTAACAAATTTACAACCTACTGGTAACACCTTTGCTTTATTAGCTGCTTTCTGAAGACCATTTCAAAGCAAGCATAAGGACCCCCTGCCCTCAGTTCTGAGGTTCCCCTGGCACTGAAGAGATTATCTTAGGTAACCATCACAACACATTAGAACTGTGAAAGCTACCACCAGGTAACAACCAAGCATATTAACAAGTATCCACCTCCCACTCCCATGTGTCAGGCATCAAGGCTTTGAATTTCCTCCACTCCAGGAAAAAATTGTTTTATTTCCTCCCCCCTCCCCCCCGTGCTTCCGTATCTCAAAACCACTACAATATTTATCTTTAAACCTTCCAGAGAACTGATGCAGAAAAACAGACAAAGCAGGAAGATTCCAGCTTGTAAGGGTTGTTTGCTTTTAATTATCCTTCCAAACAAGTTGAAGGACCTTTATAATGGGAACACCAAGCGAACAGGCCTGGCAGCAAGATAGGCAGAACAAACAAACACTTCACTTTCATATCTCTTTAATGATTCCTTTTGCAAATACTCACAGAAAGATGAAGTCAACATGCGAGATGATCAAATGAATGGCCTAGTTATTAAGTAGGTCTTGCTCTGTACTAACTGAATTATTAAATTCAAACTTACTACCTGCATAAAAAGGTTTGAAGAAGAATCTGTTCTTCACCTCCTATTGAAGTTTTTCAGTTAACGAAAATCAGGTGGGATTTTTAATTGAAAAGGATTTGTTTCCCTTAACAGCACAGGATGCTGAAGAGTTGCTTTTGCAATAAACAGAGATACCTGTGTTTGCCGGGACTGTTCTCTACTATTTCAAATTTTAAGTCTTTTTCTTTTTTCAACTTTAATATAATAGCTACTTACTTTAATTCACTGTTCAAAGGCTTTTCCTTATCATTATATAAGCAATTATGATTTAATAATTTAAGAGCTAAGACATGGTCAGCTGGACTTTCCTATTGATATGTTACACGAGTGGCTTAGTGAAGTAATGCCAGGAAAACTTTATGATATATTCATAAGTGAGTGGCACATGGGCTGAAGGACATGTATTCTTCACACCCACAAAAATGTAATTGTCTTCCAAACTGTACCTCTGTGTTCATGCAGATTTAAAATATGGAACATACATAAAAGTGAAATGGAAGTGTTATCAGTTGTCATTTTCTTTATAAACATTGTAATTTTCAGATAAAAACCATAAACTTCACATTCACCATGTGGTTCGTCTGAGCTATTCTCCCTCTCTTCAGGCCAGAACATCTCATTTGACTTCCTTTGTGACACGGTCCACGTGGTTTACATGATCATCCTTACATTTTGGTTCAGAAAATTGGACCCAATACATCTCTCAAGGAAAAGCAGACTCAATTTAAACATGTCCAAAGACAGCAAAACCCCCACCCCTACCTTGGCAATTTGCTCCTCTGCCAGTTCAAAAGCTGTGGTGTATTTCTAAGCTGAACTGTTCTCCTGCCTTTCAGATCCTGCTTTATTGCTGTGCATCTCTGCTGAATTCCAGAGTCATTCTGCACGCCATTTGCAGGCCATGAAGGTACTTATATAGCTATCCTATTTTGACTAAGCTGAGCCCTTTCTCAAAAACTTTACTTTTGTGACTCTTCCACAGTCCTTCCAGTATTTCAATGCCCATTAAAAAAAACCAAACAACTTGGCAAAATAACTTCTAATGTTCCAGCATGAGCCACACCAAATCCATGTGCAGTGTCTTCCCTTGAATATCTATTTTATAGGTCAATGGGTATCAATAGCACTTTACAATCCTGAACAGTGAGCTTGTGTTCATTTGCACATCTGTTTTGATACGTCCCAGTCATTGCTTTGCAGAGACATTTCCCATTCCAGATGTGCACCAATGCATTTGCCTGAATGAAGAACACATTTTGGTTAAGTCAGCTCACTGTTCAGAGGAACTCAAGTCACTGTCCTGCAGATCTATGTCCAACTGAGAGGATTTTGGGTAGCCCTGGGGCTGACACCAATGCCTACAAAAAATCAAAGCACCACTTTCTTTCAGCAAGCAATCCCAGGTAATTGCTTTTCAAATTCACATCCCTACAGGATCGCAGCAGTTAATTCCCACTCTGAAGTAAGATTTTAGTTGTGTACTTACAGATTTGATATAATTTCTGTGATGGGTAGGAAACATACTTTAGCTTATCTATTACCTACTAAATAATGGTTAGGGAAGATCTCTGCTCAGAGCTTAATAAAATGACATTTTACAACTGCAGATTTACTGGAGATATCAGAGTCGTGACCAGAAGTTTACTAAGAAAATAAAACAATCATTGATTTAAAACAAAAACCAAACAAAAGCCACCAAAGGACCATACCTCTGCAAGATCCTCAAAGCAGCTGCCAGCCAGAGGATGAGGACTGCTTTCATCAGTCATTTCAACAGTATCCTCAATCAATCCCAAAAGCTTCACTGTCAGCTCGTGGATATCTGAAATGTTGCTAAATATCACATCGATATCCTGCAGACATAAAACTGATCTTAGTAGGGTTTAGAAGAATTTATTTTGCTTAGGTAAATACAGGAACGTTTTTCGCGAAGCCTGAACCAAGAGGTTAAGTGGAGAGGAGCCAACATAAAGCTAGGAAGAAAGTTAAATTGCAAGGTCTTCCCAGCCCTGCAGGCTTGCCTGGGCACATGCAGCCTTGCACAATCCTCAGCCCAGTGAAAGTAAGTACCCTGTCCCCCCTGGCCGGAGCAGCAGCAGCCCCGGGACAGCCTGTCCAGGGCTTTGGATAGAAACGCCCGGCCTTTCCAGCCACAACTCACAGCTGTAATTTCCCCTCTGCTGCTTCTTGTCTCTCAGAACACAACAGGATGGAGGCAATTGAAAGCAGTTCCAAGGTCAGACCCTCTAAACCACAGGTTTTAGCAGAACAGTACCTGAGTGCAGAGGAGGAATGGGCAGCTTCCTTTTCCAAACTCTACTGTTGGATTTGCCACATCCACACACGGCAAACACACCCAACCAGGCAGCCCCTTCCAAAGGCCTGCAATCTTCTCCTGATCCCTCTGAACCACACTTCTCAGCAGCTTTCTCTGCCCCAGCCTAACACTGCAGAGCTTGCCTGACCTCCTGCCAGTGCCAGGACCATGGCAATCTCTCTGTGGGAACAAACGATCTTGAAATTTCTCATACCTGTTCCCATACAACAAAAGAATATTCCCCAGGTCCAAAACATCACTCCTTTCTCCTCTCATCATCTTCATTTGACTTCTGTCCCCACGTTTGCACAGTTCTCTGATATCTATCAGCTAGTGAGGCACCTCCATGCCCAGCTGTAATGGGAATGTCTCCTCCTGCCTCTCTTTTCTAACCTGCTGGTGTCACCTACGAATTCCAGTTCAGGTTCTGCTGGCCTGGTCCCTTCTCCTTCCTCCCACAGGAAGGATTCACCAAGCTCTCATTCTTACTTCTCCTACAAGAGCTGTGCTTCCTTTTTAGACTCCAGCATCCTGAAACGAGAACTTGCCACACATACCATTTCAACCAAATATTTCAATCACACAGAGATTCACAGAATCACAGTGTCAAGGGTTGGAAGAGACCTCCAAAGCTCACCCAGTCCAACCCCTCTGCCAGAGCAGGACCACCCAGAGCAGGGCACACAGGGATGCATCCAGTTGGGGTTTGAATGTCTCCAGAGAAGGAGACTCCAAAGCCTCTCTGGGCAGCCTGGCCCAGGGCTCTGACACTCTGACAGTGACAAAGTTCTTCCTTACGTTCACCCAGAACCTCCTGTGTTCCACCTTGCACCCATTTCCCCTTGTCCTGTCCCTGGCCATCCCTGAGAAGAGCCTGGCTCCATCCTCCTGACCCTCACCCTTTGCATATTGATAAACATTCATGAGGTCACCCCTCAGTCTCCTCTTCAAGCTAAAAGAGCCCCAGCTCTCTCAGCCTCTCCTCACAAGGGAGATGTTCCACTCCCTTCATCATCTCTGTGGCTCTGTGCTGGACTCTCTCAAGCAGTTCCCTGTCCTTCTTGAACTGAGGGGCCCAGAACTGGACACAGGACTCCAGATTCAGCCTCACCAAGGCACAATAGAGGGGGAGGAGAACCTCTCTCCACCTACTTAACCACACCCAAACCACACCATTCCCTTCACAGTCCTTCACATGCTGGAGAATCCAGAGCCAAGGGCTGCTTTAATTGTAGTTTTGGCAGATTGAGGTGCCCTGGGGCAGACTTCAAACATCAATTCAAGCATTCATCTGAGTGCATGCAGGTAGATAACTTAATTTGTGTGCTAAGCTGAAGTGTAACTGCTACCTACATGACCAAAGAACTTCAGCTATTGCCAGCATCTGACAGGGAATTGTGTCCATTAAGCTTCACTCTGAGAGCAGCACTCTTCATACTCTTATGGCAATTCCCCCGTTTTATTTCATGTACAGTCAACACTCATTATGTGCTGACATACCATAAATCAAATTTAATTTTACCTCCAAGGCAGTTAATGTAAAATTGATGTTATGGTTACTAATGGAGCAACCAGCGTAACGCATCAATAACCTATTAAAGGACTTACATTAGGTGTGAACAACTTTCTGTTGGATAGGAAAGCTTCCCGAAATACTTTTATTATCAGGTTCAGCTCCCGCAGATATTGCCTTTCTTCTGCAATTTCATTTCTCACTAGGTCGTAGTAGTTGAGTTCCCCAGAAGAAGAGGGCTCGTCTTCACAGAGAGAAACCAACCCAATGTCATCCTGATCAAACATATCCATCAAAACCTAGCAGAGAAATGTAAAAAATTAAATGCAAGCCTGATTTACACTTGGCTCAAGCTCAGCTATTTCAATGTGTTCAGAGAAACCCTTTGAGTTTTTAATACAATACTTTCTGTGATCACTTTCACAAGGGAGTAATATTTAAACTTTGGCAGCAGGAGGCTGGATCAGTTGCCAAAGCCATTTTCCTCTTTATAAGTTAGTATGACCTAGAAAACAAGTTACAATTCACACAGCACCAACTTTGAAAACAAGGCATCTTGCATAAGCCTTTGAGAAAACCCTCCTGATAGAGATAAAACTAAACAAAAATCTCCCATTTTTATGAGGATGAAAACTAAATGTCTTTTCTGTATTATAAAGAAGAGCTGTCATGACCAAGCGACATCAGGAGAACAGTAACACAGCTGAGAAATAAAGGACATCATCATTTTCTGTCCTTACATTGTTTTACAAGTACTACTACAGGTCCAAAACTTAACAGGCTTAACTTAAACCTAAGTCTTTACTGTGACAGGTTTGGCATGAATATGGAGAGAAGGCTTTGCATTTGAGTA
The DNA here is from genome assembly GCA_013398125.1 of Aegotheles bennettii. NCBI lineage: Eukaryota > Metazoa > Chordata > Aves > Caprimulgiformes > Aegothelidae > Aegotheles > Aegotheles bennettii. The sequence goes on along the minus strand of VZRW01008658.1, from coordinate 14,516 downwards.
AGACCAGCCTCTCCCTCCTATCCTACTTCGGATGTATCTTCCAATAAAAATAATAATAACAATTAAAATAATAATAATAAAATAACATTATTTTTATTAGTTCAGTATTTATTATTATTCACCTGTAGATTTACCTCTGTATCTGTCCAAAAGACAATTTTAATGCCAGGTCCTTACCTTATCAGCACACATTGATACTTTGATGTCCTGTTGGGAGATCTCAAAGTGTCGGATATTGAAAACATAATTTCCAGCCAGCTTTAAAATGTCAGCTGAGATGTATTCCAAGACAGCCACAATGTACAGAGAAACGTGGTAATCGACCTTATAACCTAGGACCTCCTGCAAATTGAAAATAAGAAAAAAAAGTGACAAAGTTCTTCCTGATGTTCACCCGGAACCTCCTGTGCTCCAGTTTGCATCCATTCCCCCTTGTCCTGTCACTGGCCATCACTGAGAAGAGCCTGGCTCCATCGTCCTGACCCTCACCCTTTACATATTGACAAACATTCATGAGGTCACCTCTCAGTCTCCTCTTCTCCAAGCCAAAGAGCCCCAGCTCCCTCAGTCTCTCCTCATAAGGGAGATGTTCCACTCTCATTAACTGTCACAAACTGAGATGCTGTACATAAGAACATGGTGACTACACCTGAAAAAGTGCTTTGATTTCTGCTTATGCTTGAATAATGTTTTCTCAATGCAGCTGGAACTCTGGTGCAACGATGACACCAGTGGAGAAAGTTCTAAGCTATGAACAAAACCCAAAAACTAGCAGAAAAAAGAAATGCCCAAAAAGAGCAGTGTTTGAATCAGCCCGAATCTATTGATCTAAAAGTGATTAAACACTGATCTAAAAATCAGAGTGCTGCTTTATAATTAAAAAAAGACCTCTCCAGGGGCACAGTATGAATACTGTGTGACACCAAACCCTGGCTGCGAGCAAGGAGCTCTGTACCTGCTGTAAGTGACACGACATCTAAGGATGGAGACGGCCACCCTCCTCCTCAAAACCCACCACCACCAAACTCTGTACGTGGTCTTTTGTTACACCTTTGCAGATCTACTGGTTTGAAAACCACGGCATCAGTGACATTCAACGGTAACCAAGAGGACACTGATACACATCTTAGTTGACAGTACACAAGGAACAGGATCTACTTGTTCTCTCTTCTTCAATTCTGGCTTCTGCAGCATTTTGAAACAAATAAAGGCATCAAAACAGGGCTACTGAAGTAGGAATGGTATTTGAGTTCGTGTGGGTTTTATTTATGTCAAAACCTAACTAGTCGTATTTCAAAATAGAGGAACACATTAACACACTGATGTCCAGAACATGATGAACTTGGGGATCTACATTTATGACACACTGCAATATATTCACCCTGTTCTATGGTGACTCCTCTTTCAGTCAATATGAGAAACGTAAATGTAGCCAATTTCACACAAATTAACAAAACACTTTAAAGGTTATGCTGGAGGGCAGTAACACAGCTGGGGTGCGTGGTGGGCAGGAGCAGCAGCCATCAGGTTGTTGGGTTAAGTACCTTTAATAGAGGGTGTATTTTGTCCACAGGTAGCAGGAGAGGGTTTCTTCTTTTCCGTTTCTCTATAGCAGACTGCGCATCAGCGATCGCCCACTTGTCTATGGGGTGAGGAAATGTCTTTTGAACACGCTCCTGTCCAAACACACAGAGTGCACTCACATTAACCGCAGTAATCAAAGAGAACTTTTAAAAAAACAAAACAGCAAATTACTTCCCCTGCAGTATAGACAATTATCCTCCTCCTCAGTGTTTGCAACACATCTTCCTAACTGTTCTCTCCTCCCTACCCAACTCCGCTTCACTCTTTTCAACAATCCCAGCCAACCTTCCTTCCCAAAGCATGAAGAACTCCTTCAAACCTCCTAAAACAACTCCTGCTCTATGATCTTTACATCACAGGAGCAGCAAGAAACCTCAGCTGAGACCAGGAGCCCAAAATATAAACAACATCAGGAAGTACCCAACAGTTTACAGTCTAAATGAAAAAAACAAGTCGATATTGTTCCTATTTAATCAAAGAGCGCAACTTGCCCTACATCAGCTCAGGTCTACAGCACAAATGAAAAACAAGCACAGGATCTCCTAACTAGGAGGAGGGCTGGCTTTAACACTTCGGACTCCTCAAGCCCACACAGGAGCACCTTCCTCGCCGCACAGGCAGCCAGAGTGGCTCCAGTTCACAGCCCGCACCACCATGGTAAACCGGGCAGGTTCAGGTCGCTTTCACACAGATTCACATTCCAAAAGCTGCTACAGGAACAGGTGAGATGACCCCTAGAAGAGAACAAACTGCTCTGGGCAGGAGTCCCCAGCTAGACACAGGCAGGACCCCACTCCTGCTTTCCATGAAGCTCTCCAGGCTTCCCACTGCAGCCCCTGGGAGCTGGGGAATTAAAAAATGAGTTTAAATGGACTCTGATGACTGCGTAAGTCTCTTTGGAAAATCAGTTTAAGTCAGACAGCTCAGGGGGGAGCAGGGATCCCCTCCTGTGTGGCCGTGCCCTTACTGCACTTGGCCTTCCCGAGCAGGTCTGGCACACAGTGCCATTCCCAACCTTTGCTTTGGACCCAGAGCCTGGGCCACAACGTGGCCTGGATGGGCAGTGACTCTTAGGAGAGCTTTTATAGATGGGCTGAGAAAATCATTGAAATGGATGCATCCTTTTGATTTCTGCACGTATTCTGGGATTTAACAGGAGGCCTGAGGTCTTCTTAGAGGCTGCTTTGACATATTTGCACGTGGCCATCCAAGGCTCAGCCTCCCATGCCAGGTGAACACACGGTGACCTTTCCTCTTGGCCAACAGCCGAAAGCTCTGGGCTGGTTCACCAACATGAACTTTCCTTGACACTCTCCCAGGAGATCAATGCAGAACAGACGTAATGCAGCACCCCGCTGTCCTTCCCAGTGCACTGCACCAGTAACACAAGTCTCCTTTACTGGTTCCCAGTGTCTTCTCGGGAACAATCTGAAGGGCTTTTCCTATTTACGCAACCTTCACGATTTGAGATGTCAGACCTTGATTTCTGTAAATACTCCAGTATAATATGAAGCACAAATGGTTCCATTATTCCGGGCTGTTGTGTAAATATCTGTGTGATAAACTTTGGAGATCACAGCTCGTGTTTTCTCCTAGCAGCTGAAAGCAGCCAAGGAGCAGAGCCAGGCGCCTTCCTCTGTGGATGCTGGGTGCCTGCTGGCAGCACAACCTGACCACAACAACCCACAACACAAACCTGGATTCTGCTTTCCCTGCTCTGCAGGAGTCAGAACAACCACGTTTTGGGGAACCTGTTGCCACTATTCAGACCTAGCTCAGTGTTTTTATATTAAGTAACTGTTACATTGCCCAGCACAACAATGCTTCATGATTCACAGCTTTAAAATGCCAGGTAGAGCTGAAAAGCAACACCCAGGATTTGGTGCTTGCTGTGATATTCACGACCACAGCTCAGTGTTGTCACTGATCTCCAAAGGCTGTCTGCATTTTGTGCACTTCTGCACACAGTCATTTGCATAGCACACACACACCCAATAAAAATGATTTCATTCACATGTAACATGGGGTAATTTTATCATCTCATGACTCAGAAGCAAAAAATGATGGAGCTGGAGTGTAGAACAATCAGTGCAATCTCAAACTGACCTGTGCACTGATGGGTTTGATCAGCTGGGGACTGCAGAAAGAACATGGAGTTTCTCAGCTCCGTATCTAGAGTTCAAATCCAGACTCAAGGTAGTAACAAGCTATTAAGGGACTTATTAAATTTTGCTTTTATTTAGTCCTGCTGTAATCTTTACGCATCGGTATTACAAAATACATCCATTGTAAACCAAAATTAATAATTAATGTATTAACTCAATGTCAAAGAAAGGGTGATTGCTGTATCTAATAAGAACCTAGAACCCCTCAGGTGACTATTTTGTAAATTATTTATTTTTTTATTATTTTCATGACACACACATAGAATATTAGATGAGAACTTCATTTTGGTTTAGGCTGAAAATCCTAGACACGAAGATTGATGCAAAATTAATACTCCACAAAGCTATAATGGGTCACAGCTACACGAAAGCACTTTCTCCCTCTCGACTGTACACTGCAGCTCACCCCATTAAAGCCCTCATTTTGTAACCAATGACATAAAAGCAGACAGCTGCAATAATACAAGAGCCTCAGTGAGTTCAATAAAGTTCCAGGAACGTACAACTCTATTCCTTCAGCTGCACAATCCAGGCCTAACAACAGTAACCTCTCATTCCAATATTTACTTTTTTCCTATATATTTATGTCAAACAGGAGGAAAACTTGCAAAAGCCTTACGTTCTTGAGTCTGAGGTGTATTTGAGTGGCAGACAAATCCTTCAAAGCATTCTGCAATTATAAAAATAATGCTGAAAGAAAAAAATGCCCACTGCTTCTATTCTGAAGCCCTGTATAGGAAAATCAGTTTCCAATTCAGCTTGCTTTGTAAAATCTGAATATCAAACAATCTTTTAGCATTAACGATCTCTGCTCTTCAGCTCCACCTTCCCTTAACTTTAACCTGCACTGCTCAAAGTATCTTGGTTCCTCTTTGCAATTCTGTGAGCAAGCTCTTGGTTCTCCAGTACCCAGTCTTACCTCTACATCCTGGACAGTCCGTGGCTGAGCAATGCATAGTTTGTTTAGCAGCTGAAGTATCAACTCTTCAATGTAATACAAGGAATCTTCTTTTGCTGAAAGGTTTGGGTGAACCTGTTGCTGAACCTGTCCAAAAGAATTAAAAGAATTAGGTTTTTTTTCCCATTGAAAGCTGTACAGAAGGAAGAACCGGGAAAAAGGCAGAGCACCTCTGCACTGTAGTGCTGAAAATTCACACATTTCCAGTCATTTTCCAGTTTTCCTGTGTAGTTAAGATAGCAATTCCTACTCCTGCAAAGTTGGTGTCACTATTCCATTAAAAAAAATATAAAAATCAGTATTTAGCCTTTATGGTGGGGAAGAAGTTTCAAGCCAAGGCAGATTTGTGCCAACGATGCAGTGAAACCAATCACTGTGGATAATTCTGCAGTTATTCATGCACAGAGTGAGTAACCCACAGTTATGTTATTAACCCTACTGGGTGACTGTGAGCTGAGAAGGAACATGGACCCACCAGAGGAAGAGATTTAATAAGCAAGGACAGCAGGGTAAGAGAAATAACCAGTCTGGCAGGGAACTGAATTAATGTGGCAATAAACAGCCACAGCCACGACAGCGGAGGAGGGCTGGAACAACCCTCAGAGATGCCTCAGAACCAGAAAACTAACTAGAAAATGAGATGCATTCTGAGGTGTGAGAAAGAGAAATGTGAAATACTTACAACAGAGAGGGAGACTTAAGGAAAACAATGAGTCAAAGCACCAGGGTGTCAAGAGGAGGAAACACTGCCTTCCACCTCCCTCCAGCACAAGCAGGGCAATGTCTTTGAGCTCACTTCATGGAGATTCATCACAGCTCTCCTTTCCAAGGCTGAGCTAGACCAGCAAATGTGAAGCAGGCAACCTCAGCATGTGTCTGTACAAGCTAAAGGGCCACAACTACCTCACCCCGGTCCAACGTGGCTGTTTTCCTACTAAAAATCCCCCCAAACCAAACAACAACCCCACCTAAAAAAAAAAACCCAGCAGTCAAGAGTTGGTCTGTACACACAGCTTTCCCTGGCAGCCTCTTCATCAGGAAAGCACTAACTAGATCTGAAACTATAGCCAAAAATTCATAAGCAATACAATCCAGGGCAATTCCCTGCTCTCCCGATACGAATTACAGGGCAACCACCTCGGAAAAGTCATCCCACATACTCACATTGGCATTCTGTACCTGGTTTCAAACACAAGACCAATGGATCAGTAGTTTCTCAGGGGAAGACCCCGTCTTTGGGTCAGCTCTGATCCTCTGAAATAGAGCCACTGCTTCCTCTGGAGACAACAGGGGAGTCCTCACATACCAGGGGGCTCCGAGGGCTTCCTCCAAATTAAGTAACTAATAATTTCATAGCAATACCTTGGAGGTACTCGGTTTGCAGCCCTGAAGGCTTATTGTAAGTCGTGCAAAAACAAGAGCAACGAGGAAGTAAGGTGTCTGGCCAGCTTCCTTCCCTGCCTGCCACAGAGGAAGGTGGGCAGAGCTGCCCAGGAGCCAGAGCCACCACGAGGAACCATTGCTCCACCTTCTGCTGAGCCACAGCCTGAAAAAACTGGGGAAACAGGACTGTGCTTTGCCCCCACACCTCCACATGAGGAGAGAGGAAGAGCCAGGATAACCCACGTGTAGGAAGAATCATAGAATCAATCATTATGGTTGGAAGGGACCTCCAGGGTCATCAAGTCCAACCTTTATCCCATCATATTCCTAACCACTGGACCATCAGACCATGGCCTCAAGTGCCTCATCAACCCATTAGAAACAGTGAAGATCCATGGAGGAGACCACCAGAAGGGGCTGCTGCCATACTCCTTCAGCATCCTAGAAGCAGAGATGATGACTTGCATAGAGAAGTCTACCAATGCATTGCTCATAGATGGGGCAGCACGGACAGGGTCCACACATACCAATGGTGGGAATTTCAGTGTCTCAGGAGAGCAGGAAGGGGGACACTGAATATGAGAAAATGTTCACTGGTCCCGATTATACTGGAGCTGATAATTAAGTATTACACAGTGGTGGTGAAGAGAGACTGCGATGATGGGGGTGCCCATGGAGAGATCCCTCCCAGGCAACACCACACGTTTTCAGGGCTTCATTCTGCACTGGCCCGGGTGGAGAAACACGTTAATAAGGCAGCTCTACACTGAGAGATGGGAATACACATTCTGCTTCTAATCCAGCTGCCCAGTTTTGTTACAGAGCTTTTGTGCAGCCCTGCAAGTATCACTCAGCCTTCTGCACCCCAAACCTGAGTACCTCTGCTGCCCATAACTGCTCACAGCTGGCACACACAGCGCGTACCACTGAGAGACAAGCAGAAAAAACCTCCAGAAAATCCAAACTACTCCTTGAGAACACTTAATTGAGACCGCAGGCCCTCAACAATAGTCAGTGCATTTCATGTTCTTCCTGAACGTGAGTTTAATTCACAAAACAATGGAAAACCAGGAAGTGTCAAGTTAAGGTCCTGCCACGTCGCTCTTACACGAGCACCACTACGGCAAAGGCATGAGTAGCTACCTAGGAAACGAGATGGTATTTACCCCACAGTGAACCCTTACAAGGACAGGAGCTGTAAGGAGATGAGAAAGGGAAGCGGTGCTCCCTGGGAGAGAAGATGAGGAACTCCCATTTACTGTATCAGATGACAGCCACCCCCCTCGGACAAGGGTCACTCGTTTTAAGAACAGACCGGCTGCCACAAAGAAAACTACGTCACTTGTAACTAACTTCAGTTCCCAGGTCTAAACATCTCATGCCAGCTTTTCCTCAGCTTTCTGAAGAGCAGGTGGATATCATGAGACCCCCCCCTGCAGTGCTGGGGCCACCTCTGGGGTCCCCAACACCAGAAGGACACGGAGCTGTTGGAGAGAGTCCAGAGGAGGCCACGGAGATGCTGCGAGGGCTGGAGCAGCTCTGCTCTGGGGACAGGCTGAGAGAGTTGGGGGTGTTCAGCCTGGAGAAGAGAAGGCTCCAGGGAGACCTCAGAGCACCTTCCAGTGCCTGAAGGAGCTCCAGGAAAGCTGGAGAGGGACTGGTGCCAAGGGCAGGGAGTGATGGGACGAGGGGGAACGGGTTCCAAGTGCCAGAGGGGAGATGGAGATGGGATGGGAGGGAGAAATTGTTTGGTGTGAGGGTGGTGAGAGCCTGGCCCAGGGTGCCCAGAGAAGCTGTGGCTGCCCCTCCCTGGCAGTGTTGAAGGCCAGGTTGGATGGGGCTTGGAGCAATGTGGTTTGGTGGGAGGTGCCCCTGCCCATGGCAGGGGGTGGCACTGGAGGAGCTTTGAGGTCCCTTCTGACCCAAACCAGTCTGGGATTCTACGATCAACACACGGACCATGGCATTTCCCTTCTGTGTCACAGGGCAGAGGCTGTGCCAAGCTCGTTCAACTTTCGTTGCCCAACTCTCTCAGCCTGTCCCCAGAGCAGAGCTGCTCCAGCCCTCGCAGCATCTCCGTAGCCTCCTCTGGACTCTCTCCAACAGCTCCGTGTCCTTCTTGTGTTGGGGACCCCAGAGGTGGCCCCAGCACTGCAGGGGGGGTCTCACAGAGTGGAGCAGAGGGGCAGAATCCCCCCCCGGCCCTGCTGCTCACGCTCGGGGGATGCAGCCCAGGATCCCGGGGGCTTCCCGGGCTGCCAGCGCTCACGGCCGGCTCAGTACCCGTCTTATGTTCAAGTAACAGCTCCTAATTCTCCCCCAGCTCTCCAACAACTCCTGACCAGAGCTGAGAGCTGCCCCGGGCTCCGCACTCAGCACCTCCAGGCTCCCTCCCCACACATCACGTCCTTCTCCAAGAAGAACTGCTCCCTCCTGTAGACTGAATTATTCAAACAGAGCAGTAACTTCACAACAATCAGGTCTTTAGCGGATTAAAAAATCAGAATTATTTCATGAGCAACACGGGCCGGTGGAGTTTGGAGCAGAGTGAGCCCCGAGATTGTATTTTAAGTGAACAGACACAGAGAGAAGAATAAATGGCCAAAGCAAAGATACATACCTATTGAAAGAGAAAAGGGCCACATCTTAAATTAAGAGACAGTGGAGACTTTCAGAGGTATTTCTTTGTGAGCCAGAGAGTCACTGAAATTACAACTGAAAAGTAGGGGAAGTGTCAGGAGAACAAAGAGGCCGTGAATATGGGAAAAGATGTCCTGGGCACGTTTTTCCACATGACTAACCCACTGAACTCAAGGAACAGCACACGGCTGGGCTGAAAGCCTGGCAGAAAGGGGATCGGTGAGGTAATCAGAGAAGCAAATAACAGAGTCACAGCTTCTCCGAGGAGATTAGATAATGCTTGCAGTGTGCAAAGAGGGTGAGAGGGGCAAAAAACTAGGGAGAGCAAGAGAGGTGGTGGAGAGGAGACAAAGACACCCTGGGAGAGGTGAGACGGCTCAAGCAGGAGAACATGTGTGAGATGGAGAGAGGAGACCATGAGCAGCACAGGCTGCCCAGAGATCCCAGGGCTTGCAGGGCACGGATGGGACAGGGTGATCACATGTGAGGGGGATAAAGGCACAAGAGCCAGGTGGGGCAGACAGTAAGTGCTTCCATTGGGGTTTTCCTCCTGTGGCTCACGAGCCCAGCAAGCCTTTACAATGCTGATTTCCATGTTCCATTTTCACAACACCGGTAGGAAGCGTTGCTCCTGCTGCCAAATGAAACTACACCTTTCCTACTACTTATAAACCCCCTGGATTTAAAACCACCTTCACTTCATGGCACTGGTTGGGAAAAACCTTCTATTACTGTTTGTCAGCTGCAGGTTCCAGTGACAACATTTAAGCTAAACAGCGTAACAGCTGGGGGAAAAAAAGGCATGAAAAAAACAGGATTTAAGTAAAGGAACCAGTTCCTTTAGTTCCAAATGTTGTCACAGCATTCCAGCAGGAACAAATAACTAAAAACCAGCCTACTTACTTCTCAGGGATTAAAACCAATCTACAAGGATACCCAAGCACTACTGGGAATAAAGAAGGTCTGGAGGCACTGGTCTCTGGTTTACGGGAGGTTCGGTAGTGTCCACTTCACTGGGATGTGCTGCTCCTTCCCACACCTCCAGCCACCTCTCGCTTGTGAGCACCATGTTGTGAGGCAACGACCAAATCTGTGCTTTGGACTCATAGAGGTCTATGCAGCTCACAGGTAATCCAGTATCACCAGTGCTTCCCTTATCGCCGTTCTCCCAGGCGGAATGTCACCGAGGTGCCTGCAGGGACTGCCAATCTGCAAGGTCCAAGCTTCAGAGCTCAAATAAATATTTATTAGAAGCTAAACGACCTAACAGTGGTATTTAATTTTGAAATCTGTTATTTTAGGACATCATAACAAGCAGCTTCAGAGTTGAAATTATAATGCATTAAATAATCATGCATGCTAATGGAATTAGCGTGCATTAAATAATAACCCATTATAATGGCACTATAATGCATTAAATAATTCTAACCCGAGGGGGCCTGATCCTGCAATGGGAACCATGGAGATGAGCTGCCCTTGGCAGAGCAGTGAAGGGGGCAGCCCCTCTGCTCACCCTGCCCACTCACCCTCTCCTTGCACCTGAACTCACGCGCGTTTTATGATGTGGAGAAGCACTCAATCAACGTAAAATGTCCTCAAAATGGTCTTTTATATTTCTGTATGCAGCACTTCCTAAGAATAAACCCTTTAGTCATGCTCTAGAAATCTGATGAGTAGTCCAGAGCAATAGTGGAATTGTTTTAGGAAATGCAAATAGTGCACAGCGTCGTGACAGCACCGGCGTGTGGTGCCTGCAGGGCTGGGGGCATCAACTGTTCCATGGTCCCTAGCTGTAAGATAACAGAGAAAACCAAACCAATGTCACCTATGGGATGCTTGAGATTTAATTCAGAAAAATCAAAGACCAAAGCGACTGAATGAACAGCTCTTGTTTACAGAAACACATCCTTAATTTGCCAGTGGATTTGTGAGAGCAGATGCAAGTGATAATGCACGTGTATCAGAGTGTTTTAGGGCAAATAAACCCATATATATATATATATACACATCTAAATATGTGTGTGTCCAACAGATATATATGTCCAACAGATATATATAAAACATGTATCTGTGTCCAACATATATATATAGATATATAAAACATGTATATATGTCCAGCAGCACACTGTGGATTATTTTCAAAAACACACCCTAGTTCTGTGGAATCACCTGTTGCCTTTTGAAAACCTGCTCCAAATAATTGGGATCCAGGCTCGCTCCAGGTAGCGATGGAACATGTTTGGCATCAATGATGTTTTCCATTACAGTCTGGAAAAATCTTTTATGCATACCCAGTAACGCCGGGACCTCCAGTGGGTTGGTGGGAGTTACACATTCAGCTGCCACCACCGAGATTCACGCGTGATTTTCAGGGACTCCCCTGTAATCCCAGTCCCAGATTAATAAATAAGACATCAAAGCATTGATATCAACCTGCAAAATCAATTCAATTCTGGAGAGTTTCATCTGGAAGAAAGCTGACAGTCAGCAAGAACAAGCTTTGGCACGGGATCTGGGCTAGGAAACCCTCTTACAAAATTCAATGCCAGCTTTAGAAACGGGTTTCACAATTTGACATCTTTCCCCACAAAGGCCACAGGGCCAGGAACAGCCAAAACCAAGCCAAGCCAAACAAACCCAAGCAATGAACACCTGGAGAAATGGAAAAGGGGGAGAGCGCCAACTCCCCAACACCACCTTCGCCTCCAGCACCCACCCACCACAGCAGAAAATCCCCCTCCACAGAGGGGATCCTTCATCGGGGAAGGGTCCAGCTGGCCATGAGAGGGGAGTGGAGCAGCCCCTGCTCACAGCCCCCCAGAACAGCACTGTCCTGTCCAGCAGCAGCTCCGGCGGCGCTGCCAGCACCCACATCCCGCGGACTCCAACCCAGCCGACCCCGCCAGCGAGGCGTTTGCAGCGCATGTGATTGCTGCTGGAACAGCTGCCTGCGTGCTTCCAGAATTATTCAAAGAGACATTGTGATCCTTTAATAACCCAAGTCAGCTCCCAGATTAAAAGCCTTTACAAAGCTCAGCCCGTGGATCTGTTTGAAGTGATTTACTTGCTACCAACAGCAGTTCAAGTAACCATAACCTAAGCGACCAGATAAAAATATTGTTTTCTTATGATTCATTTACTCTGACAGCACTTTTATAACCAGTTTCAGTATACTCACTTCCTACTTAGGCTTCCAGCCCAGCAACAGAAGAAAGTAAAACATTACAGAGCAAGGACATGTTTGTAAATGTACCAGCTGAGAGAGGCAACACATGAAACTGCTTTAAAATCTTCAGTTTAAAAGACCCCCAAGGTGCCAGTGCTAAGGATACAGTGACATAAAAAAAAAATCTTAAAAAAATTGGGTTTAATAATGCCATTTAGCTTTGTTTTTTCCTGAAAAGCCTCACACTGGTAGGTGCAATTTAGCACTCCACTAATCTTAAGGATATATCTGACCAATCAAATGCACACAGAATAGCGTTCAAAAGACAGATTCTAATTTTTTTCTCACATATTGAAGTATGAACTGATGTATTTTACCATTTCCCCCACCTTGTGATTTGTTAAGTGGCAACTGCATAGAGTGTTTAGAATGTAAGTGTTTAGAAGTGGTTTGATAAAAAGAAGTGACCTTAAACTGGCTGAATGTGTAATGAAAGAGACTGAAGCTCCTCAAAGCACGTTGTGGACCTAAAATTCAAGCAGCAAGGAACTGCCTGTTGCTACTGAACTGCACCAGCTCCACACCTTTCTGTATTCTAGAATTCAGATTCCTCACACCCCAACACACACAGGGACACCCAAGGACTTTCCTCTTTTCTCACTACAGGTCTCTCTTCTTCAGGAAGCGTTCGTTTCAAAGGAAAAGCTTTCAAGAATGTGAAACAACACCACCTCTGCACTCACAGTGCAGGCTACTGTGGTGAAAACCCAGCTTATGGGTTCAAAAAACTCTGTTCCAGGCATTTAAAGAAAAAGCTTCTGAAGCTCAGGCTTAGAATCTTCATCGCAAGAGCAACCTGCTTGAACAGATCCTATCTAAACTGGCTGGCAAGAGAACCTTTAAACCTCTCCAGAATGAAATCACAAACTATTTGGAAACTGTGGTAACATTTTATAAACTCCGAAAGTAACAAACCCTGATGCTTTGGTGCATACTCGGGATCCAGAGCCACGCTCTCCAGCTCTCCTCTAAGTAACGGGACCGCTCTCATCTCATTATCCAAGCGAAAATGCAAGATGTAACCAAAACAACCCATAAATTTTCTAAAGTGTTCTGGTTTTAAAATCCCCACTGTTCATATCAGGGCATCTGATGTCTTACAAGAACATATTAAAACTGACAGCGTCTCCCTGACAGCCTCGCTGCAATAACTGGAACAATGATACAATTTTGTTTTGACTCACTGATACTGCCTGTTCATAAGAGAAACGCACATTACAGTAGGATTGCTTCATGCTGAAGGGTGGGTACTGCAGACAAGGAACTTTCCCAGGAAGAAAAAAAACCTGTCTTTAAGCAACTACAATTTTTTACAAGCAGTCACTGGTATCAAGACTTAATTTCCTCTGGTTTAGAAAGTCTAAGTTCCTGCTCCGTTTCTTTTCACCGAAACCAAATGTACAAAGACAGTAAGAATTGGTAAGGGCAGCATTAACCCACCAACCCTTACACTGATTGTATTGCAGAATGATGAACACACCTTTAAAGTTTTAAAGGAATCCTTTTGGTCCAACTGATACAGATGTACCTCACCTTTGGGTGGATGCTGGTGCTGTTTTAAGTCAACCTCCAGTGATCAGGAGAAGAGCAGCACTGCATTTTCTAAGTTTCCCAAGACACACTGGAAAGCAACTACTACAAGGAGGAGGAGATTCAAGAGTAGAAAACCCAGGATTCTTCAGACAGGCGATTAGTGGCTTTTATGCCAGCCACAAGACTACTTAGCTGCCTTCAGCAGCTTTTAATACAAGTAACACAGGGACCCAAAACAAACGCAAACCTTTAGTAGAGAGAATCATTACCCCACACCATCACTGCAGCTGTTCTTGGGGAGGAAAGAGGCAAAATGCTGCTCACATTACTTGTGTCACAGCACTGCCTAGCACCAGAGATCCAGACCATCAGGCTGTTATATTGAGAAGTGTGTAATGGTCCTCACCCTTTGCAACGGTAAGGAGCAAACCACAGAATCACAGAATATGTGGAGTTGGACTCCAGGGTCATTGAGTCCAACTCCTGTCCCTGTGCAGGACACCCCAGGAGTCCAATGAGACGGAGCAGAACCACATCGTGTCCCTCCCCTGCCCCACCAGCCCTGATTTACTCCAGTCCCTGTGTGCCTGGGGGTGTCCCACCTCGGGGTGACAAGCTGGGGAGCACCCTGCTGTGCAGAACACATCACAGAAAGCTGAATTCCTGCCCGGCAATTCCCCACACCGCTCACCCCGTGTATGGGGCAGCTGTTTCTCTTTCTCTTTAGACATCCCAGGCCGGCTCTGCCCCGCGCCACGGCCGCTCACGGTGCCTCCGGGTGCCGGTGCGACACGGCCAGGGGTGGGGGCACCTCGGGTGGGCGGGCAGGAGGGAGCCTGGCTCGGAAGCGGCCTGGAGGAGCGCGGCAGGGAAGGGGTGCAGGGCTCCCACAGCCCATCTCGGGGTGCACAGTAACGCTGTGAGCGGCCTCAGACCCGGGGGGGCTGGGTTCAGAGGGCAGGGACGGGGCTGCTGGCAGGTGCTGGCGGGAGGAGGGGAGGCACGGACCGTCCCCGGGCAGCATCGC
>VZRW01008657.1:0-12010 GCA_013398125.1 Aegotheles bennettii | reverse complement strand
TGTGTCCAGTTCTGGGCCCCACAGTTCAAGAAGGACAGGGAACTTCTTGAGAGAGTCCAGCACAGAGCCACAAAGATGATTAAGGGAATGGAACATCTCCCTTATGAGGAAAGGCTGAGGGAGCTGGGTCTCTTTAGCTTGGAGAAAAGGAGACTGAGGGGTGACCTCATCCACGTTTACAAATATGTAAAGGGTGGGTGTCAGGATGATGGAGCAAAGCTTTTGTCAGTAATGACCAATGATAGGACAAGGGGCAATGGTTGCAAACTGGAGCATAGGAGGTTCCATGTGAGTATCAGGAAAAACTTCTTTACTGTGAGAGTGACAGAGTACTGGAACAGGCTGCCCAGAGAGGTTGTGGAGTCTCCTTTGCTGCAGACATTCAAAACCCGCCTGGATGCGTTCCTGTGTGATGTACTGTAGGTGACCCTGCTCTGTCAGAGGGGTTGGACTAGATGATCTTTCGAGGTCCCTTCCAACCCCTAGGATTCTGTGATTCTGTGATTTAATTCTTATTGTTTACTATGTTTCTCAGTTTAAACATAGACTGTAGTGTCGAATCCATAGTTCTCAGTTTGCTTTTGGGTCAATACTGGTGTAAAGTACATCCGTTCAGTCACAGCCTTGGAATGTTCTTGCCACTTAGCATTTATTGAGGCATTAAGTGTGTGTTATTTGTGTGCAGGAAAGGAGACATGCCTGCATTCACACACTGAAGCAAGAGAGAAATGGGATCATAAACTGGGAAACAGTAGGGTGTTACATCTAGACCACTGTCCTAGGCTAATTAATTTTCCCTAAGCACAGTGGGAGGGACACTGTTGTGGTGCTCAGCACTGGCTTTATGAAATGCCATGTGCTCTTTACAATGTCACAGACCCCTCCATGCCAATGGGAATTTTGCTTGCTATGAGCCATTAATACTAAGGTCACCATCTGCTTGTTTCTGCTTCTGGGTGAAGTCAAGGACTGTGTTTCTTCACACACATCTGCAGCCAATGTTTGTTTTTTAATATCTTTATTAAAGGAAGAGAAAGAGCCTGCGTTGAATGCATAATTATCCTAGAGGCTTTGCACCCATTAGTGAGACCCAGCTGTCAGACTGTGCAATCCTGAAACCAATAGGGGGAGTTTATAGCATTTGAAAAGGTGACAGCCCAAACTCTTTTTCTGTACTGCAGCTGATGTGGTTTTACACAGAGAAGTATTACCCTCAAAATATTAGTCATTGGCACTCATAGTATCTTCTATGACACAGGACGTAATGCTGCTTTCTGATACTTGTCTGAGTCTTCTCTATATGGCCATTTGCACTCTCCTTGCAGAGGTTTAAAACATAAACATTATATATATAAAAACCATTATTTTCTAATCTTGTTGTGCAGGAACACTAACTATAAAAGATACAGAGCAATCAAGAATGAGTTTGTCTAAGTCAAAATGTCAGTGATTGTCATCAGCTTGGAGAGACATGCAGTCTCCACTAAAGTATCATTAGCCTTCAGTTCAATTCAGGACCAAATGCTCTTAAAATGGATGTTCACAGGGAAATTGCAAAATGAAATGCTGAACAGTCCTGCCACTTTTTCGGGGAAGGAATTAGCAAATTGTACCTCACAGCACAAAACAATGTGATTAAACAAACTGCATTCTGTTTTGCTGTTGCAATGGACCTGTAGCGATGGTATTTAACCCTCCCATATGAAAATGTGTTATATTGAGTTTATAAGAATCACTGTTGTGGTTTTTTTTAACCAGCTCTAGTTTCTTGTTATATTAAAAATATTAGACAAGTTTGAATCATCTGCTTCCTACGGAATCTGCAGTTTCTCATTTTCTTTTTGATGTTTGTCATCATATTACTGGAGAGGATAAACTGAGAACAAAAATCTGTTCCCTATTACAAGGCCCATTCTAAGTATAAAAAAAAAATGGACATTTAAGGGAGGGAAGTTCAGGAGATTAAAAGGATGTAGTAGACTACATAAGAATTACTAGCAAAATTCAAGTGATGATTTCTGTATTGTAACAAAAAAAAAAAAAAGAAAAAATCAGGGAAGATTTTGCAGATACTTAAAAAAGGCTCCTCTCAATTTTTAGAGGAAACATGAAAGCGTAAAAGATAAGTAGCACAATTAAACAGGTGTTAATATTTTAATAATGAATAAATAATGATAAGTAAGAGTAATTAATAGAGTTATGACGGGTATTAGGATTAAGATACCTGGGGGGGTGATTTTCAGTTACCATGGAAAATGGCCACAAGTTCGTAGTAAAAGGAGAATGGCCGAAGTACCAGTGTGCACCATGGCTTTTTTACCTGATTTTGAGAACACAGAAAAAGATCAAATTATTGCCTCTGTAGCCTGTGTTGGGTAGAGAACTGACACTGATTTGCTCTGGGACTAGAATCCCTGAAGTGTGCTACTTTGCTTTTCCGACTCTGCCTTATCACTGTACAGCACAGCTCTGGCAGCTAACAGGACTCAGATCATGATCTTTATTTTAAATCAAGATAGATTTTATTTATTTTTTTTTTTTAACAGAGGATTCTAGCTAGTGGGTGTGTAAAGAACCATACCAGATCCTCATTACTTCTGTTTTACATTTGGTAGTGCAGGTGTGTTTCATGTATATGAAAAGATAGCTCAGTGCATTGTTCAGGCTAGTTTTCAGATGCATTTAGCAGGACTAGGGTTATCAGGGAACAAGGTGTGCTTTTACTGGTAAACAGCACTTCTAATATAGCTAATGAGACACAGTAAACATACAAGTCCCTCTACAGTTTTTCTTACTGCTTTTCAGACAAAATTGGCAGCATAACATCTTTCTTCCGTATTGTTACAGAATGTTCAATTTAAGTCTGAGTGCTGCTTTAAATAAATTTTGTATGAAAGATCTTTCACAGAATAACATTGCTGTATTTTCACACTGTCAGATCCAAGAAGCAAATGGGAGACCCGGGAGATACATCACAGAGATTGCTTGAGGTGAGAGCTGAGTAAGGTAAATAGCAGATCCAGTGTTCAGTCGCTTGGATGACACAAACACTGGATGCCTGGGACAAAAACCATTTTTCATTGAATGTTTGTGCTGGTTTTGACTGGGGTTGAGTTAATGATCTTCATAGTAGCTGGTATGGGGCTATGCTTTGGATTTGTGCTGGAAACACAAGAATGTTTTCATTGTTGCTGAGCAGTGCTTACACAGAATTGAGACCTTTTCTGCTTCTCACACTGTGCTGCCAACGAGTAGGTGGTGGGTGCACAAGAAGCTGGGAGGGGACACAGCCAGGACAGCTGACCCCAACTGACCAAGAGAATATTCCATACCATACGATATCATACTCAGCATATAAAAATGGGGGAAGAAGAAGGAAGAGACAAACTTTTGAAGTAATAGCATTTGTCTTCCCAAGTAACCATTACTCGTGATGGTGCCCTGCTCTCCTGGAGATGACTGAACACCTGCCTGACAATGGGAAACAGTGAATGAATTCCTATTTTTGCTTTGCTTGCATGTGTGGCTTTTGCTTTACCTTTTCAACTGTCTGTATCTCAACCCATGAGTTTTCTCACTTTTACTCTTCTGATCCTCTCCCCCATCCCACCAGGAGAGAGTGAGTGTCTCTGTCGGGCTTTGTTGCTGGCTGAGGTTAAACCATAACAGTGTTATTGTGAGTTGCACCCCCAGTATTAACCTAATCTTTCCTGTTGGCAGTTTCTGTTTATTTTAAGAACTGTCTAATTGAATTTTAATGTATCTCTACTCCTTTTCAGATTAATGTTTATTGACTCATTACAGGATTTTACAAGTAAAAGCAATGTTGGGGATTATTCACTATTTTCCATCGTGTTCTAAAACTGCTTACATGATCAACAAAGAAATTTTAATCATTCGGCTGACATTTAGCTTTTAAGTGTTGTCAACCAAACATTTCTTCTAATGATTTGTCTGGGAATCCCAGATAAATAATGCCAGGGATAATATACATTATTCTATGTAGTCTGTTTGCTATTTTTTTAGACAGACAAAACTGAGTAGTTTAAACAACATGCGGAACTGTAGAACCAAGAGTCCACAAAAACTGAATAGTTTTACTGTCTTCCAGATGTCACTTTCAGAAATTTAGTACCTGATCATTGCTGGCTGAGGCCAGGAGAAGAATTTTCAGTGGTATCTGTAGACAGAGCTGCATTATGCCTTTTATGACAACGGAAATTCTGTTTAAGATGAATACAACACAGAATACTAATGCTCAGTATGTCCCAGAAAGCATGGATGTTTCTAACTTGAATTAGAGAAGTTGGGGTTTCTCCTTGTGTTAAAGTTAAGTTCTTGTTTGTCTGCCAAGTCTCAGCTGTCCCCAGAAAGTGGCGGACCATCAGAGAAACTGTTAAAAGCCACAAGAACTTGAAAGATCTCTACATTGCACCATACTCCTCTCAAATACAGGAACTACTATGCAGATGGTGGAAAAATTAAGCTTCTATTGCATATTCTAGCTTTATGTCCTTGAAGAGTCAAATGATGGCTTTTCAAACTTTGCTATCCTTTTATGTCATTTGTGTCACATTATGCCCATTTGGCTGCCAAGAACTTCTGATAGCAGTAGTAGTAATGATTTGACTTGCGTTTTTATATTTCATGGAATCACAGAATGATTGAGGTTGGAAGAGAATTCTGGAGATCATCTGACCTATCCCCCCCCTGCTTGAGCAGGGCCACCTAGAGCAAATTGCTCAGGAATAAGTCCAGAACACTTGAATATCTCCAAGGATGGTGACTCCACAACCTCTTTGGGTAACTTGTGGCACTGCCCAATCACACTCACAGTAAAAAAATGTTTCCTGATGTTCAGACATAACCTCCTTTGTTTCAGTTTGTGCCTATTGCCTCTGGTCCTGGCACTGGACACCACTGAAAAGAGTCTGGCTCCATCTCCTTTGCACCCTCCCTTGAGGTATTTATATAGATTGATAAGACACCCCTTCTTGAGCCTTGTCTTGTCTAAGCTAAACAGTCCCAGATGTCTCAGCTTGATCTCATAGGAGACATGCTTCATTTCCTTAATAATCTTTGTGGCCCTTCATTGGACTATCACCAGTATGTTCATGTCTCTTGTACTGCAGAGCCCAGAACTGGACACTACTCCAAGTGTGGCCTCACCAGCACCAAGCAGAAGGGTAGGATCACCTCTCTTGACCTACTGCCAATACTTTGTGTAATGCAGCCCAAGATAGCATTAGGTGCCTTTGCTCTGAGGGCACATTGCTGGTTTGTTTTTTGACTTGATGTCCTCCAGGAACCCCCAGGTCCTTATTTGCAAAGTTGTTTTTCAGCTGGATGGTTCCCAGCATGTACTGGTGCCTGTGGTTGTTCCTACCCAGATGCAGGACGTGGCACTTCTACTTGTTGAACTCCATCAGATTCCTGTTAGCCCATTTCTCCAGCCTCTTGAGGTCCTTCTGAATAGCAATGCAACTCTCTGGATTATCAACACCCACTCTCAGTTTTGTGTCATCAGCAAACTTTCTGAGAGTACACTCTACCCCATCATCCAGATCATTATTGAATATGTTAAACAGTTTTGGACCCAGTATTGACCCCTTGTGTACACCGCCAGTTGCTGGCCTTAACTCTGTGCTGCTGATCACGACTCTCTGGGCCCTGCCATTCAGCCAATTTTCAATCCATCTCAGTTTTTCTTCACCTCAGTTTGCTTTGGATTTTCTTCATACTGAGGATGGTTTATCACTCAAATCTAGGTGGAGCTGAAGCAATCATATATCAAGAGTAACAGTTTGGTCTTAATATATTTAATTTTAGACCTGTAGTGGCTAGGTAATGCAAATGAATGTTCAGATCTGTCACTTCATTTGGTGTAAATTCATGTAAGAATTTTCTTTTAGATAACTGCTGGTAGGATATAAATACTGTTGCTTTACATTTTATTTTCTTTATTCACTTGATTACTTTGCTACCAAGTAGTGCTAGATTTATTTATCTTTTCTGTTTGTTGTAGACCCCCATGGTTATACTTCCATTACCACCTGTAGAGATGAGAAGGTAAGCCTCTGATACTCATTCTGTTCTTGGCTTCTCTAGCAGTTCATGCTAGGTATGGACAACTTGATATTTTGAGAGGTCCCTGAGTAATTGAATTTTGGCTATTTAGAAGTTATCGGAAGACAGCTTTCTTCAGAAATAAGTTGCATTCAGAACAGCGTCCTCTTGCTTATTCCAGAAGTATTGGACTAGCCCCTTTTCTTGTTGGTGGATTATGGTGTCCTTTCATCTGAACTTTTAGGTTTCTGCATCAGGATGAAATTAGATAGCATGAGCTATCTTGTAATAGCAAAGTGTGACTATGAACTTTGATGAACAAAATTGGAACCACCAAAGTCCTTTACTTGTGCTTTTCAAATTAACAGAGACTTCTGATGATGGAATTCTAGTAGAGTAATTTTCAGTCTACTCAAATCAAGAAAAAAGACACAGAACATCTCTAAAATAGGAATGTGATTTGGTCTTTGGAGGAGATTAATGGATAGTTAGGTAGTTATATTTTGTTCCTGAAACTTTCATCTTCAGTGTCTTTTTTACAGATAAATGCCTTGATGTGACAGATATTGTCAAATACTGAGAGAAAAACTATTTCTGAGAAGTTGCTTTTATTTTTATTTATTTCCCCTTATCCCCAGTATTTCTGACTAGAGCACAGAAGAGCTTGCTTTACATTGCCTGTCACAAAAATCCAAGATTCATCAAAATATCAAAGCTTCTGAGTACACCATCAACCCTTTGAATCTTCTGAGATTTGTCTACAATTTATAATAAATCTCAGTCATTAGATTGTGCAGGGTGTATTCTTAAGCCTTTTAATGTCAGCGAGTCAATTGAAATAACACAATTAACAAGACAATACTTATTTTTAAACCAACCTTTTGTCAACAGCAAACCCCTTAGAGCTGCTAGTTTTGCTTGTTGGCTGTCATGCCTCTTGTCCCAGGGGAAACCATCCCTGGATGATGGTGTTGTGCTGTGACACTGACAGCTTTTTGCTGCAAGGAATCTTCACATATTTTCCCCAGGCAAAGAGACAACAATATGATGTCATTTTAGCTGTTTTGGGGACCAGACAGTAAGAAAGGCAAACACAAAAAAAAGTGTAACTTTGGGGCTCACAGGTTTAACAGGTAGCTGTGGGGTGCTGGGGTTCTACTCCTGGCTCTATCATTGTCTTGTGCTATTGTGAACTAGTAAATTAACCTTGTTCCATGACTGCAGCACCATTTATGAAGTGGGAATGATAATGCTTAGCACCACGAAGGGGCAGTGTAATTTTTGCTAATTAATATTTATAAAGTGACAGATTCTCCATTGCTCTGCACCTTTGCAATCATTTACATCCATGCTAAATGAAGACCAAGTGGCTGAAAAGTGCTGCTGTATTTTATACCCACTCTCTGCTGCTGTGAAGGGCTCTACAAAAATTACAGCAAGGAAGAATCTGTCTCAAGTAATTTTTTTAAAGATACTTTCTCCTGTAAGCATAGACCTCCTAATTCAAAAGTGAAAGCACCTATAACAGATACATCCACAGTTTCCTTTCTTATAATATGGCACACAGAAAAGATCCTGTGATGTTAGTTAAGGTGCAAATTTGCAGGACACTACTTTAGAGCAGCTACTTGTGTGCATGTTCTTACATCCTAAGGTAGTTTATCTGCCAGTGAAAAAGGACTGAAGTGTATTTTATTTTCTGTGAAAGTGTAAAAATTAATACCCTAGCTTAACTTTGCAATAACTCTTTCATACCTTCAGATATTTTGACAAGCTTAGTGATCACATATTTTTACTTCTCTTTCTGCAATATCTTAGCAAGTGTTTTAGGGATGATGAGAACATGGTAGTTCAATGATTCAAAAAAAATCAAAACTTTCGAGGTTTGGTCCTTTACCTGCTTACTTCTCTTTATGAGAGAAGCCTTTGGATGTGAGTGTACCAGTAATGTTTGCCTTCTGGAGATCTTGTGGATGTCCCTGACAGGTTAATAGAATCACTACTCTGTCATGATTCTTGGTTCTTTTGCCTGACAGCAAGACAAACTGCCATCTTAATTGATGAAGTTCAACAGAGAAAACAGATAACAGAAAAATCATCAAGTTAGCACACTGAGAAGATGTTTTTCTTTTTTTGTCACTTGGCAAGAAGAATTTTGCAGACCCTTTTTGGCAAGCTGATGCTCATCAGTGCCTCTTTGCCATGCCTAGCCCAGCTTTTCTTGAAAATACATATAAAACTTCTCTTGAAACCTTACTACGTGACTTATTCTAGGCTATGAGGGAATGAATAAGGAGTGTCAGTAGTTTTGGAATTAATTTGAAATTTATTACTGGATTGTGCATCTACTGTTCTCATAGGCTGAAGGCAGAAGGTAATTGCAGATTTATTGCTGCTCAGTTTCAGGTTTCATTTGAGAAATTATGGAAATAAGAATTTTTGTTCACCTTTTGTCCTCTTGTCCTCAGCACTTTACTTTGAATGCAGCAGTGGCCAGAATCACGTATATGTTAATCACAAAATTGCATTGGTACACATTAGTATTGCCTCTTTGATTATGGGCCTGTCACCAAGAACCTAGCTATTCAGAATACTTCCTGATTAATCATGCTCTTCTCATCAGACACTTCACTTATAGAGTATCAGATAATGATCCTCCTCACTGAGCTTAAAGGTTTCCCAATAAATAGAAACTGTGACTGTTGCGAACTCCAGACAGTGTGGTATCCATTAATTAAAGTGATGGGAAACTATTCAGTCTGCAGCTTGTCTCTAGATTAGCACATTAAAATATTCACTCTTTATGATTCCAAGCAAAAAAATAGGGTGAGAGAAACAGCGGATGAGGTGATATGAAGTAAGCATGAGCATGATCAGGAAGTATGAACCAGTATCAAGTGAATGTCCTACCTTTCAGACTCTGTGATGAGCCTCCATCTGCTGTTATTGCAGGAACAGAAATGTGTTTTATTTTGACGTCTGTTTGTGTTTGTGTTTGCTCATAAAAAGCGTCATGTACCAGAAATGATCCAACTCATCCTGTCATAAATATGAGGACAGAGTGGCCTGCATCCTATTCAGTCTATCTAATGGAGTCACTGTAATATGTGCTCTAGTTCCTCCTCCAGTCTGTAGCTCAAGAAACACGATTTCTACCACTTCCCTGTGGAGAGTCCTCTACAGTCTGACACCACAGGTAATAGGTATTTTTTATTACAGATGAAAATAGACCAGTTAGAAAATAGCTTCTGATACACTTTAGTACAAAAAGTAAAACAGGTTCCAGAAGTTGAAATTGAGTGAATTAGCGAGGCAGGAAGGGAAGAACTAAAATCTGCTTTTGTGCATTGTCTGATACATGCATATTTTGAAGATTCAAATCTTGTGTCATATGCCCCCTTGGTATTTAACCTCTGCAGGAATGTGTCCTTGTTCTGTAAGGCTGCAAGATGCAGAGGCATAAAAAACATGCGACTACCAGTTCCAATAATGTGGTGATGGGTACATTATACTTCATGTTTGTATGTACATTAGGTACATATAATATGTTCATTATATATGCATATTATATATACATTGAAAGATAACAGGTCAATGATCGAAATAGTGATGACTGATTGATTAGTCAGTATTCAGTCAGTATGAATAATGACAGTGGTTTGGTATGTTTTTTTAGGTCTTGAGCAAATTTAGACTTACCACATCAAAATAAGGGTTTATCCTAGTAACCAAGTTATTGTGGTTTACCAAGCTACTGCATAGTGCCTGACTTGCAGTATTGTTTATGAGTTCACTCGTAGCCCATGGCAAACATAAATCAAATTTGATTTAGTTTAGTCAGCAATGAAGGAATCTTAAACTGAATCAGATTTCCTCATATTGAGAGCAAAGTTCGGGTAAATACACGGTTTGGTTCCATTGAGTCATGGTAACCTATTATACCACAGCAAGGTGACTTGTATACATTGTATCTTGCTCTGCTCTAAGGTGCAGACTGCACAGATAACAGAGAAGCAGTATAGCTGATACAAGGCTCCTGAATTTCAGACCACCATTTTTTATTCTCTGCTTTTTCACATAATGCAGAAAAAGTCACCACAGACTCCACAGCTTAGCTTCTCCAAATGTTGGCAGTGAGTAATAATTCTCAGCTGCTCTTGTAAGACATTTTTATATCCTCTGATTAAAGGCTGAATTTAAAGGTATAGCCTTCCATAAAGACAAATTAATTCAGGCTTTGTTATGTACCAGATTTTTTATGAATAGGTCCCTTAACTGAGAAAAATCCTTTATGTTATCAAGTTATCTTCTCTTCCCTTCTTCCAATTGTAGGTGATGATGTGGGATGGAATAGGATCCAGTCCATAAACACCTGGCTCCGAAGCTAGTGCAGCAGGCAGGGCTTTGGGTTCTCTGATCATAGCTGGTTTTATAAGACACCAGGCCTGACAGTATGATGTGGAAAAGGCCTAACTACCAGGGGGAAAAGGATTCTGGGGCAAGAGTTAGCAGCACTCATTCATAGAGCTTTAAACTAGATTGGAAAGGGGTGGGGGAGTTGTAGATGGGTTTGCACCACTGGGGCAGTGTTTTAGTATTAATGAAGACCACAAGGCTTCTCACCCCCCTAGGGCACAGTCAGTGTGCTCAGCTCGTTCCCTGAAATGCCTGTGCACCAATGCACACAGTATGGGGAATAAACAGGAGGAGTTAGAAATCTGTGTGCAGTCAACGGGTTATGATCTGGTGGCCATTACAGAGACATGGTGGGACAGTTCACATGACTGGAATGAGGTCAGGGATGGCTATGTCCTTTTTAGGAAAGACAGGTCAACAAGGTGAGGTGGTGGATTGGCTCTTTATGTGAGAGAGCAATAGAATGTATTAAGTTCTGTCCTGGGGCAGATGACGAGGGAATTGAGAGTTTGTTGGTGCTAATTAAGGGGCAGGCTAGCATTGGTGATGCTGTTGTGGGTGTCTATTACAGGCCACCTGATCAGGATGAGGAAGTCAATGAGGCTTTCTACAGGTAGCTGATAGCAGCCTAACAATTACAGGCCCTGGTCCTCATGGGGGATTTTAACTACATATGCTGGAAGGCCCACCCAGCCAGCCATTTACAGTCCAGCAGGTTTCCCCAGTGCATTGATGATAACTTCTTAATGCAAATGGTGGATAAACCAACTAGGAGAGGAGCGCTGCTGGATCTTATACTCACTAACAAGGAGGGTCTAGTTGAAGCGGTGACAGTCGAGGGCAGCCTTAGCTGCAGTGACCACCAGATGGTGGAGTTCAGGATCTTGTGCGGTAGGAACAGAATATATAGCAGGATCTCAACCCTGGACTTCAGCAGGGCCAACTTTGGCCTTTTCAAGCACTTGCTAGGGGAGATCCCATAGGACAGGGCACTAGATGGTAAGGGGGCCCAAGATAGCTGGCGAACATTCAAGTACTACTTCTTCCAAGCTCAGGATCTGAGCATCCCAATGGTTAGGAAATCAAGAAGGGAGCCTGGAGACCTGCATGGTTAAATAAGGAACCGCTGGGCAAACTCAAGTGGAAGAAGAGAATATACAGATTATGGGGGGAGGGGCTGGCCACTTGGGAGGAATATGACTGTTGTCAGAGGATGTAGGGTGGCAACTAGGAAAGCTAAGGCCTCCTTGGAATTAAACCTTGCAAGTGACAGCAAGGACAACAAAAAGGGCTTCTTCAAGTACATTGGAGACAAAACTAACACCAGAGGCAATGTAGGCCCACTGCTAAATGAGGTGGATGCTCTGGTGACAGAGGATACAAAGACGGCGGAGCTACTGAATGCCTTCTTTGTCTCTGTCTTCCCTGCTGCAGACTGTCCTCAGGAGCCCCAGGCCCCTGAAACCCCAGAAGAAGTCATGGTAAAGGAGGAGTTTGCTGTGGTAGATGAGAACTGGGTTAGGGATCA
>VZRW01008655.1:154550-227310 GCA_013398125.1 Aegotheles bennettii | reverse complement strand
CGTTCCCTTCCCCCGCCTCCAGCCTGGCCGTTTCTGTTCCCTCCAAAAATCCACCCACCTCCTCAGCCGGCACCGCGAGGGCAGGAACTGGCTCCCGGCTGCCTTCCAGGGCACCCGCCCTGCGGCCGAGGAGCGCGGAGCCCGGACGGGCCCGCACCCCGCCGCCGGCCTCCACCCCCGCCCGCCAGCACGCCCTGAGGCGACGAGGCGGTGGCGTTTTCAGGGGGGCGGGGGGGTTCCACACAGGAACAGTCCCAGTTTTTCCGCCCTAACTCAGGATTTAGTGCTTCTGTCGCCAGCTCTGACCTGCACCTGGCATCGTGAGCCAGGGGGGCTCTGGGACGGGGCCAGGCTGAAGTCCCGCGGCCGCCCCTAGGCATGTGGGGAGGTTGGATTTGTTGTCTCCATAAAAGTGGTGAACGGAAACATTTTCTATACTTTATCTATCGACTCAGCCATCTGACTGTGCGATTTTGGGGTTTTTTTCCCTTTCTGGAATGGTGATTTTCAGTGTAGAGCCTGAACAAATACGGTCTCTGTGAAAGGGAACAAAGAAAAACAAAGCATTTGTACGAAATGGTAAAGGTCTTGTGTGAAATGAAAGGTCATGTCTTGTTTGTGCTCTCAGTAACAATGTTTTGGGTTGTGGTGGGTTTTTTGCTGCGCTGCTCTCAGTGATCTCTGGGAAGAGGCGACTGGCCTGGTCACCCATCAGCTGCTCACGTCCACAGCAGGTGTGGATGCTGCCGTGCAGAGAACGGAGGAAAGAGCTTGCATCCAGTAGCTGGAGGAAAAGTCTCTTAAGTCCGAATGCTGATTCCTGTCAACCAGGGTCGTGTCTGCCAAGTTCAAAAGGGTGTTAGAACCCGTCACGCTGATTCAGGTGCTTACCAATAATTCTCTGTGCTGCCGTGGATTTTACCAGGTGTATATACAGCTAAAAACCTGTTGACATTTCTGAAGAATTTGAGCTCCTCATAAATTTCTGATGTGAAAGACTATTCTGTGGCTGAACCTGGCCTGGATCAGAGATTATATATACACATTTTAAATAAGCATACTGCTGTCCAGCTGGCAATTCACAGCATGGGTCTGTCCAGCTCCCTAATAGTTTCTCACTGTCATACAAAATTTAAAGATTGATTTGCTATCCAACCCCTGAGCAGACTGTTTTAATATAGTCTGGTCCAGGGTTGTCAAGAAGTTGAAAAGACCAGAACTGAAATCACTTGAGATTTTTGAAGGGTGGAGAAGGGGAACAGTCAGGGCACTTCTGTTTAGAATTTGTTATCAGACAGAACCAAGAAGTGTAGCTGCGTGCTCGGCTGCATTCTGTTCTCTGCACTGTAGTCATCATGTCAATCTGCGTAACATCGTCAAAAATCTATGATGTCTATAAAATAAATTCCATGTATTCATAATAATCACTTTTTCTATAGGAGCCACAGTACTGACTCCAAATTAAAATTAGCATAATAACTGATATCCATGTAGAAAGCTGTCAGATTAACAAAATGTCTCAGAGAGATTAAACCACGAGTAGCCTCTGAGTGATCATTTAGTATCTATCAAGTTTCTATTTATATCAGCACAGCTACATCAGCACAGTGACAAATCTTCCATTTTTACTTTTCTTACATTGCCAATCAATTTCTCTAGCTTTAGCTTTCAAACTATAACAGGGAGATGAAAATATCACAGAGGAAAATGTGATCCTAGAATCACAAATAACTTCATAGCTAGGCTGAGGAAATAGATCTGATTATTAACTCTGAGGAGGTTATATTTGTGTAACTATCAAAAGAATATTTACACTACCAAATCTTTAATAAAGTGTGTACTTCATTTTCTTCTTAATCACAGTGTCCTATTTTTTTGTGGCAGATGTTTTTGTTTGAGACACTGGGGTGTCTTTAGGACTTTCATGTATAAGCCTATGCTGCTGTAGTTTTTCATTCTAGATATGGTGTCATAGTTACATCAGAAAATCTTAAAGAAGGAGGCAAGCTTTCAGAAACACACTTGTTATGTTGGATTCATAACTTGCAAGCAAAACTTCAGAGTCCCTTAACCACCTTTGAAAGTGATTTAATAAAAGAGGTTGCAAAAGCAGGATTAGGGTGACTGAGCGCTATAATTTCACTTTCTCACCTTCCAGTCTGAAGGTGTTGACATACACTCACTTAGCAGACAGCTGCAGCAGCTTAAAGTGTTAGCACCATCCTATTGTTTATTATCACTCCTTGTTAAAGAGTATCATCCCCACAGGAGAGCTAGTGCAGACATCTCTGAGCACATCTCAGCCACTTTGGTGCAAAGTCTAGCAGCTGAATTTAAATTGCTGAGGTAGGCAGAGTTACGTCTGCACTGCAGTCCAGGGGCTGAGGTGTGCTCAGTTATGGGGCCCTGTCTTCTTACACTATCATTTGCTGAATGAACGTGTGATATCCTGAGAATATAGAATTCTAGAGACTAAAGAGACATCACTTCGACTGGAGGACTGAAATTGATTATGTCAAATATGCTTTAGGTACCTGCCTCCTTCCCTCTAGCAGGGCCCAGGGGCATGCTTTTCTCTCGCATACACAATGTGTTTAGACATCTAATCTGCACCCAGCCCACTGTGAAGCAACACGCTTCCCAAGCAGTTATGCTGTCCCTGCCATCTTGAAGGCCCTCTTTTCTCACCACCTGCAGACCTCCGGGATATGTCAGACCTGAGGTGCATGCGCAGTGAGGAGGCTTAGCCATAGCCAGTCCTAAATGCCCTACCTTTGGGTTAGAGAACAACATGAGTGGAGAGAAACAGAAGTGAGAGCAGGTTTCTTACAGGGCTTTCTAGATTAGATTAGTGTGGAGTGCCTGGCAGGGTAGATTAGATAGGCAGTAGTGATAGATAGGAGTAAATCTTGGGTATTTTGTGCCGGGAGAAGGAGAAGACTAGAAGGTCTGGAAAGTTAAGTAGGAAAAGGTCTGAGTTTAACAGGACCTGAGTCTGGGGATGAAAGGAAGAGTGAGTGGGAGGAGATATGCCTCTAAGCAAGTAGATGTTTGTACTGATGTTTACTCTCAGAAATTGTCACTTGTAGGAGCTACTGAGGTAATGATCATTCTGATAACACTTTCCAGCATAGACCTCACCTGCTTAAATCTTGGTCACGGCCTGCTTTGAGAGGTTCAGGCCGAATATGGACACCTCTGCAGACTTCTCTGTTTTGGATGCAATGAATGCTACTGCCTCCCTGAGAGTGTTTGCAAGCACCTCTGTGAGCACCCTGGCTACAGACTTTGCAGCACATGGCCACAGCACCGATTGGCTTCAGTCTAACAGCTTCCCTGCTCCTAAGGGTGTTGACAGGTGCCCTTTGTGAAAACAATTCATTAAATTCTCTCCAGAATGGGATGTCTAGAAGTAGATGACACACATACTTTTTGTTAATTGATACAAACAAGTTACTACAGCTAGCAGACACTGTGGTGGGGCGTGCATCTTGAGAGTGTTAATGTGTCAGCTGTGAGCTGGAACAGGGTCAGCTTGGGACCACTGATCAGAGATGTCCAGGCAACCTAAGGACAGAGACATAGCAACAGAAAGTAGCAGACCTTGCAAGAGGTGACCATCGAGGCATGAGAAATGAGATAGGACATGAGAAGACTATGCTTACTTCAGACATCCAGAAGAGGATTAGCCATTTGGAGCAAAATTCAGGTGGATAAAGTTAAAAGAAAATAGATATACTACAGAAAGAAGAGTGCATTTGAGGGCATGGAAAAAATGTATAGCAGGGGCTCCAATCTGAGATACGAGGTCGATTGCCAGCAGTGTCCATGAATAATGAAATGTGCAGAACAGGTACAGGGCAAGTCTGTGGGCAAGTATTAGGTTTGAACCAAGGGGAAACAGAGTCTCCTGTGAGTGCTTGGGCACTGAAGCAGACAAGAGCCAGCATCACCAGGCTGGCTGAATACAGGTGAGGGGGAGACAAAGGGATTCTCTGTAAGATCAGAAGTGTGTCATTGCTGACTTGCATGTCCTCAGAATATCCTCCAGCACCCAGCCAGCTGGTTTGATAGGCAAACCAGCCTATCTTGTCTTCCCCTGTGACAGTCCTTCTTGCCATAGCTGTAAATGACTTCAGGCAATGAAGCAACTTGAGTGTAGCATTTTATTGATGCATGGCAGGTCCAGGACCACGAGGTGAAGATCACTATTGGGTGTGCTGAGTGAAGCTGTGAAGAACATTTCTGGCTATACTCTCAGGACCCATGTCCTGAGAATGGCCATTGAGTAGAGATGTGCATGGGCAGATGACTGCCCTTTCCATGCCGGAGCTACCAGGGCTTATTTCCTATCTTGTGCTAGGACAACTCCCCCAGCCACTGCTTTGAGGACACCTCAGAATATTTACAGTAGCAGCATGAGACCACAGAACTTATCCCACAGTGTGAGTAATGGCCCTGGTGTCCTGACCTGAAATGTGTGTAGAACAGGTCAGGCTGTCTCCTCCCATACCAGCTGTGGGATCACGATGGTAGATGAGGGGGGACAAGTAGTTTGCCCGGCATCTTGGTTTTGGGTCAGCTTTCTCTGAGTTAGGAAGCTGGGTCTTGCATTTCAGTGCTACATGAAAGAGATTCTTCTTTTCCCCAGTCTGTGTGTTGCTGTTTTTTCCTGGCCCTTTTTGTTCTCCTTAGAGACAGAGCAACTCTTGAGCGTGTGTGTGTTTGTTGTGCATGTGTGTGCACTCATGTATGTATGCCTCCAACACCTTTGCAAAGAGGAAGTGTGACATGACCAGAACATCAGAGAAGTATATCTGTGCACAGGCAAAAACACAGGGTTTGGAAGAGGAGGCAATGAACTGCATGATCTCAAAATCCTTTGTGGGTTTGAGGGTACCAACAGAGAGTAACATTATAAATCGAGTGGACATCTGGGCATCTGGGCATTATCCTGCTGGATTTTAGGAAGAAACAAGCTATTTGGCTTCTGTCAGTTGTCTGCTTTTGGGAACTAACTAGCTACCCTATGAAAACCAATGTCTCAGCTGGTGCCTTCCTCTCTTCAGTGTAACCTTCTCAGATAACAAAGCTGAGGTGTCAAGGGAGAGCTGTGTCTGTCAGGATGCTGCTCCTCATGCAGTTAGGGTGACAATGTCCAAGCCCAAAGAGAAGCCAGGAACTGACAGTAAGATGGCTGTTCTCCCTGGTCAGCATCACTGATCCATCACCAGAGAGGAAGCCATGTTGGGGTAAGAGGCCCGTGATACTCTGTTTCCCCTCAGAGCAAGGATGACCAAGTAGTGAGGTAGGTTATTCTTTCATGAGAAATGCGTCCAAAACAGAGATGTTTCTGATGTTTTATGAATTCACAACCTAACTTGGTACTTATTAATGGTCCCATGTGTGCTTGCCTATGGTCTCCTTGAACTGGATCCGGATGTGTTTGTGTGAGGCTACCAATGCGCTCCAAGGCAGGCTGACACATGACTTTTACAGCAATAAACCTCAGTTGTTCACACCAACCACCCCTGCTATTCTGAGTCTGGGGTCTGATACATTGCTGTGGGCTTGGGGCATTAGTATTTCAGATCCAACTGCAAAGTTGGTACTCTGTAAAGAAATACAGAATTGTTCAAGCATGCAGGAATTTACCATCATCTAGCCAGAGACAAAAACAATTTCAAGTATAATTCAGTGACCCCAGGGGAATAAGTTGCAGTGTAAATTTGAGCAAGCAGGATTACGGCTAGGAGGAGCATTGCGTTCCTAGTAATGAAAATCTACTGAAACACTCTGAAACCATAAGCAAAGCAAAACTCTTGTTTTTCATGTTTTGCTGTTGGAAACTGTCACTGTGGAATAACAACTTGTTTCTGAAAATGTCATGCCTGTTTACAGCAAGATTTCCTAATTTTGTAGAGGTCTAGAGGAAAAAAAATATCACTCCCATATCTTCTGCATTCACTTAAACTATCTACATTCTTTCATTTGTTTTAAATTAGAGGAGCCAGAGTCTAACAGATAAAGTCATCAGCCTCAGTTCTGCTGTGGGTTTATTCACTTTAGGTCAAACAATGTTAACTTGTTTTAGAAAGCCGGCAGGGACTATTAGATGTGCAGTATTTTCCCTCAGAAACCCTCCCCTCCCACACACGCAGTTTAAGAGAGTTCAACACAATAAATATCCAATCTATTTAAAATTGGCTGTGACAGAAAAGGTTTAAGTGCTCAAATGGCAGAGAAAAGTGAAATGACTATTTGGGTTACCTTAGCTCCTCTACTGAAATAACAGCTCTGTGTTTGGTTCTGTGTTGTCGACTGGGAGGTGGTAAATCAGCCTTATTTTGTAAAAGGTTTGACTACCGAACTGACAATTTAGGTGGAAGTAGCTGGTGGTGAATTGACAACAGTGTTATCACTCTCTCCTTGCTTTATCACATAATCAGCAGCTTGGTCCACTGATAAGTAAAACCACGGTTCAGTAGCATAGAGGTGTACCAGCTCAGGCTCCAAAGCTCAGGCTACCCATCCTGCATTTCTGCCAACTATCCAGAGCTTCCTTCTAGACAGGCAAGTGTGACAGCTTTCTCCTGAGCCCTGCCGTCTAACAGATCTTCCACTATTGCTGGAACAAGATAGCTTTCAGGTGTTCAGAAAAAGCTCAGGAGTAAAAATGATGCATTTATATCATATGAATATATTGATCTTGACAGAACCCTCTCTGCTTCCAACAATGACATGCTCCACCCAAAGGCAATGTATCAGTTGCTGCGTTCTTATTTTGCCTATCCCGTCCAAAGAGCTTTTACTTCGCTTCGAGCCCATCAGAGCCTCACTACCAGATACCCTATAGAAACCAGTTACTTGGCTCTTACTGACTTCTAAACCTGACTCCATGTGCTGCTGCTTATGCTGACTGACTGCTGCTCAGCTCTCTTTTCACTGAAGAGAGACACAAGAGACGCTCTCTGGGACAGCAGGATCCATCTAAAGGCCAGAAGGTCTCTAAACCTGTAAGCTGATTACTATTTATGGGGACTAGGCTCTGAAAGTGATATTGTGCTGTCCTTTTTTTTTTTCTCCCCCCACTGCTTTCCCATCACCCATCTTCCCGCTGTGGCTTTTAAAAAGTGAGATAAAAATGGGGAGACAGTATCTAGGAAAGCATGACCCCCTCAAAAAAAAGTCTGAGAGGCAAGCTGCATTGTATTTATGTCTGCATGGTATGAATTTTCCAGAAAAGGCTGGATTAGGAATATGTTTGGTATTTTAACAGAGCTAAACTGTCACCATAGCTTCCTGGAATTATATTATAGTAGAAGTATTATAAATTCCCCAGCAAGCTACATCTTACTTCCAGAGAAAGGATTGTATATGAATGCTGCTTTCAAGGAGAAGAAAATATTAGATTCATTATTTTTCAGTGTTTTACAAACCCTTGAAACAAATGTCAAATGCTACAGAAGATGCTGGCTGGTCAGAGCTAGAGATATTATCTAATGAGTGATTCTGCACCAGTTTTAGGGACTGAGAGAGACAACTGTGGAAATTAGGGACACCTGGGGCTGAGCTGAGGTTCCAAGTGGCTTGTCTGCCTGTATGAAAAAAAAACCCATAGAAATCCAGCCATGTAAATTACTGCTGCTAATAAACAGAAACACTCATTAATTTTCTGTAAACAGGCTATGTTGTCTGACTATGCAAACGGTAGTATACAAAGAATAAACATGCTTTTGAACAGTCTGAAGAAAGCATTGAATATAACATATTTCTAGTGTGACTAAATTAATTGTTAGCACCCTCCACCAGTTTATCTCTGTTCAGCAATGGACTTAGAACTGCAAATCTAGACAAAAATCAATCCAGAAATCTAATCAGCAATAACATAATGCTGGGACAAGTTGAAGCAAAAGTAATGAGCTGAGGAACAAAGCCACGTTTACAGAATATTTTCAGCCCAGTCTTCTGCTGAGACATCCTCAGATGTTGATTTCAGAACTGCTTTCCCAGAAGAAAGCAGCAGCCAAATATTTTAACTCATTAGATATACTTGAACTCTTCGCTGTAGTATTGTGCTGTTTCACAGGCACTAGACTACAAATGGCTCCATGTGGATGCAAAGTATGTCCACACAAAGGTCATTTGCAGGGTTAGACCAAAGCGTTACAAGGGAGACAAGGGGAAATAGTCCAAGTTAATTTAATTCTCAAGGCGGTCCTTACGCCCTAAGCAAAATACAAAACAAACTCTGAGCACAGTAATGCGAAGCATTTTTCCCCAGAGCCTAAGGTCAGGGCTTACTCTTTTTTGACATAGTAAGAGTGATCTTTCCTTTTGATCAGATGGGGATGAACTGTTAGATTTCAGGATTATACAACTGCCAGAGGTGAGGGCCACAAATATTATACAACTACTATGAAGGTAATTATTAGCCTTAATAACTGGGTCTCATTAATATAAAAAAGAAAACTAAAGAGAAAACCTTCCTCCTTGATTTGCTGTATTCCCGTTTGCTCTTCTCATTCCCAGACCTGTAGGGCCAGCTCCAGGAGAAACAGGTACTGTTCCACTTGCAATGTGTCAGGCTCCTTTTTCAGAGACATCCTTAAATTTTAAAGAAATCTTGATGAAAGCCAGAGAAAAAGCAAAGATTTGCACCAGTTATCATTTGTCAAACTTCCCTATTCAGTAAGACTTCTTTTTTGCTCAGTTGATAGCTTCTATGTTTATTTAATCTGTTTTCCCATGTTTATTGCTTTACTTCTACAAAGAAACAGTTGTTAAAACACTGCCAGCACAATAATTTCCATAAAATGTAGTCTTATAGCCTTTTGAACTGTGTGATATTTCTGAGACGCAAAAGAGTTAAAGAAAAATAAACACATTACTTCAACTTTCTGCATTTCAGAACAGAGGTAAATAACAGCTGTGCAGAGCTCAAGTCCCCTTCCAACAGCTAGCTGCTTTAGCAAAGGGGATGAACTGAGTGCACACACTGCAGCAGTCATGTTTTGGCTTTTCCTCCTGCAAGATGTTTTCTGACTCTGGCTTGGAGGATTACACTCTTCCTGATCATGACAATATTGTTCTTTTGAAAACAAAGTTGAGGGCAGTGAGTGAGGCATGCTGCTTGGATCACTGGGAGAGGATTGTCTGTGTTAGTGTCTCTTGAGGACAGCTACCTCAAAGCTGCCTGATTTAGCTACACCTGGAGCCAAATGGTTATTTCACAGACTGCTGGACTGCCTCTCCTTTGTGCTACTCTGCATTGAGAGAGGAGAGAGAATAAACTGACCCAGCCAGAGGATATACCTGCTACGGGGACTTGTTGGACTTGGTGATCTTAAGGGTCTTTTCCAGCCAAAACAATTCTCAGAAGACTGGCACTTATGGGCAGGAGGTGTGTGTGCTGGTCTGTGATACGGCTCCTCGCAGCATCCTCTGCAGAAGCGTTGCTGGAACACCTTATCACTGTCAAATGCGGCACTTGGTGCAGAGCAGGCTGGCAGGCTCCTCTAAACTGTGGCAGGGCTCACTTACCACTCTTCAACAGACAGTGGGTCCACTTAGTAGCTAAATATTTTGGTTCTCTGATAAATGCCGGAGCCTTATTCTTGTCATCTATGGTCTGGACTTGTAGTCTTTGCTCTTTTTACATTAGCTTCCTCCAAGCCTTTTCAGCCTCTGCTCGTGCATTTCCATTGACTATGCATAAGATACGTGCAGAATCTAAATGTTCCTTAGCGTATTGGCTGGAAACGTTTTAATTAAATGGATCTCATACTCCCTCTCTCCTTCTGGCTTTTAATGAAAAGACTCGCTTTTGGTTCCAATTCAGAGCAGGAGCACTGCTGAAATATTGAAAACGTTAATGGATTAGCATAGTGTATGCTGGGTACTCTCTTTTGAAAATATGAATGTCTTACTCATCTTTAGTTTAGCTCACTGTGAAGGTAAGAATGAGGGGCTCTTGTTGTGGATAAAGGTGGTCCAGCATGGCCACTGTAGCTAACTCCAGGTGCAAGCAAATCCCCACAAATCTGGCTGCAATAGGACTCTGGGCAAACAGAAAGCCTAATAGCATAACCCCCATCACCCCGAGGCCAAGCAAATTTTCTGCCTGGCTTGTGCTCTCCAAGAGCACTAGACACCGAGGATGGTATTCATGACACCTGATTTTACCCATCTATAAATTATTAATTTGGTCTGAGCTAATCAACTAGGCTCTCTCAGTAGTCAATGAAGAGACAGAGAAGCTGACCAGATGTGTTCATACCACCCTTTAAGATGTCTTGCATTAACTTCTTAGGGTTCTTACTTCTCTTCACTGGCTTCTGGGAAAGTCTAGACTACTGTAACATATGATTAGCCCATTTCTTTCTCGTCAACCCTCGTATTGTGAGAATTACAATAAAGATAACACTTTATTCCTGTATGTAAAGCAGCATTCCTTTGATGCCTAGCAGGGGATAGCTGTGCAATTCTGCTCTATATAACCGCACATATACAAGTATTAATTATTTCTATATTAAGAAATAAGTACAACATGAGTTAACAGGCTTTCATCCAAGTGTGTAGGGGGAATTTTCTCTTGCTAGCATTGCTGTTAACCAAGTATATTAACTGAGACATTTCAGTTATGCTAATTAGTTATTTCCTAGTTCTTTGGCTTATCACTTTATAAATTGTCATTCCGTTTTGTGGGGTGAGAGGAACAGTGTGACCATGCTGCAGGATCTGTATTACTGGAGGTTTGCTTTTAGTAAGGAAGGACTTTTTACTCTCAGCAAGGCCCCAGGACTTGTATTTTGAAAGCTTCTGTAAAAGAAAATATTGATTTTCAGTTTAGTTTCATTCATCATGTTACAAAACTTAGCAGTCTGTCTGTCGTGGACTGCACCAAGAATGGTTGTGACCCTGGAAACAATTTGCCTGCTGCATATAACTTTTATTGACATAGAAATTGGGTCCATTTAAAAGTAATAAAGAATTGAGCAGTGGTGCCCACTACTATAGGACATTGTTAGACGATCTGTTTCACAACTATCTTGTTGGTAAGTCCAGAGAAAGGTAAAGTATTGAGACATGATATAATTAACCTCTCTTGAGGTGAAGAGGTAAGCATTATGTACTATGTGCCAAACACATTAAAACTGAATTCCAATCTTGTCTTTTCAGAGTATACACTCTCAGAGGGTTGGGGTTTTTTTGTTCATTGGAGAACATAGAAAGATTTTCAGTACAGATATTCTCTAAACTATTCTGTAGCAAGGATTGACTAAATCCTTATCTTGTTCACTGCTGGACAAGATAGTAGTTGAAGATGTGTCTCTTAAGGGGAACTGGGACTGAGAACCAAAACCTCCCTTCCCCAGGTTATTTTTTTAGTCCTTGTGGCTGTAAAGACGGCCTTGAGTGTGCAATTGAACTGAGACCACTGCGATTACTCTCCTGATGCTGCCAGCAAACAGCATGAAACAATAACTTTGTTATCCAAGAACTGCCTCATTTATCACAGCTGGGATGTTAATTCAGAATGCAAACGAAATCAGGGTGTTAACAGTATGTCCACCTTAAGGCTGAGTGTATGGGAAGGTACACCAGAGGTCAAAGATGCTGTTGACTACAGTTGTGGACTAAAATGGAAGGAAAGAAGTTTTGGAAAGGAGATGCCAGTGTGATCAAAAATAGACAATTTTGTGAGTGTTCTAACTTCAGAAACTATGATTCAGGGACCCACGTAGCACATGCCAAAAGCATTTGGCAGTGAGGAAGGCCTTCAGGAGAAACCATAGTACTTCAAAAGGTGCCAGAAAGTTTAAGTAGCTGGATGCAGCCTCTGTGGATTGCTTGGTAGCAGCTTCTGCAAAGTGCATCTCTCACTGTATGTTCTCCTTTATCTACTTGCCTTTAGTGACAAGAAACAGACTTCCATGAGTTCTTGAGTACCAAAATTACAGCTGCCCACTCTCTCATTATAAAACTCTAGTTCTCCTGAGACAGTCATTGGAATGGAGCAGTGCTGGGTGAGAGTCCTGCAGCCCACCAACAGCCAAGAAGAATCCAGGAAGGCAGCATGAAGACTGAAAGATAATCTGTACTGGATATTGATTGTTATTTCAACATATGCATATAACGAAATAATGTAGTATTGAATATACTGTGTATTTTACTTCTTAATTGTAAGAAAACTCTTTTTCAGCTTTCTATGAGGTTGTCATCAAAATGCTCCTGTGTGACAGGACCTGCAAACCCCACATTTTATTTTTTTGTCAATGAAGTCAGACAAACCAACAAGCCATCTCACACACTCTTGTATTAGTCTGTGGGCAGATCAGGCCTCATTACTCCTTTCATGAAGTTATAGTGGTATGATCACCATCATAAAGACCTGAGGGCCTTTGGGATATTAGTAACATGTTAGACATCCTACCCTATGTTCATTATGAACTTAAGGGTTTTTCATAATTTTCCTTTTCCATGAAGAAATCCCTACAAATATAGGAGCCAATTTCTACTTACCTAACTGGTCATACACATAACCTGTAATAACAGGATTTGTATTCAGTGAGCAACGCTCACAATATTTATTTTACCCACTATATAACTGGATGGAAGTACACTGCTCCATACTTATTTCAGGCTAAAAACATG
The DNA here is from genome assembly GCA_013398125.1 of Aegotheles bennettii. NCBI lineage: Eukaryota > Metazoa > Chordata > Aves > Caprimulgiformes > Aegothelidae > Aegotheles > Aegotheles bennettii. The sequence continues at coordinate 214,653 of VZRW01008655.1, read as the reverse complement.
CAAGTGCTTAGCACTGAACCAGAAAAATATCTTTCCCTCTTTTACCTCCGAAGTAGTTCTGTTATGAAGTCCTATTCCTAAACTAGCACATAGATGTCACTTAGAGACAGGTTGTAATAGGAAACATTTGCTTTTTGACTAAATTAGTGCATTTAAATGGATCAGTGATGAGATGCAGCTGTAGGGTGGAGGCTCTTTAAAAGCTGCACTTCTCAGTGCCAAATATAATGAAATACGGATGATTTCCAGCTAACTTATTGTTGATCTTTATAGGAGGGGAAATTTTGCAACAAGAGTATTTGATACTGTGAAGCTGTACTGTGGAAAATCAAAAAAGATGTACAGTGGTATTAAAGGTAAGACAGACAAAGGGAGGAAGCAAAAGCTGACAAAATAGGTAAAGTAAATGTGAATGAGCTGTAGACAATCAAAGATGAGTAAGAAACTGGAAATGGGAAAACTCTTAGCAAAAAAGAGATAAAAATAATGGAAAGTATAACAGATAGAAGGAGTAATAAGGAAATAATCAGTAAAATACTGCATGCAAGCAGGATAACCATGATATAAAAAGATAATTCTTCAAGAATAAACTATAAAGCTATGCAAATTCAGAGCTAGGGAGGTTAGCTTGATTCTGAACTGATGAGTTACCAACATAGGTAAAATAATTTTTTTTTTTCTATACTGTACTCACAGCTTTTGATTTGAATTGCATTACTTACCTAAACTTACATGCTCAGATTTGTAAGAAAAAGGGACTCTTGAAATAATTCAGATCGGTCTTCTTGCTTCCCAAGTAATTTCCTTTTTTCCTCTATATATCTACCACAGCCAATATCAGTTTATTTACTTTGTCTCTGATTTGAAGATGGGGAACTCTCAGGCATCTCGTGTCAATCCAACAACTGTTCAAAGAAAATAAAGGCTTTTGCCAGCTGAGAAATGCAACACACCACGTGGAGCTGCTCAGCTGAAAAAGAAATAACACACAAAAAAAGCCCCTGACCTGTTGTTCTGTGCTGCAAATTGTAAAAATGAAAACAGTTCTGGAGGTAACAGAAGCCAAATAATTTTTAACAGATTTTTAAACTTACAGAAAGTTATATTTGTATTTTCAAAAGAAATCCTCAAAATGTACCGACTTTGTGCTCAGCTATCTTCAGCACTTCAACGTGAAAAAATGCATTGCTGTAGAACTCAATCAGTACAAAAAACATCTGCGTGTGGACAGAAAGAGAAACTGTGTGGACTAGCACTGCTAATGGGATAACCCGTAGTTTTACATAACAGGAGGCTTGGTGTTAGTGGACAAGAAGGTCACTCGTAGCTCCTCTGAACTTGCCTCATTACGTTCATTGCTGTTCCAAGCATTTTCACAACTGTATCAAAGTTAATTTTTTTAAAAAAGTCAGTGTAGCTGGACCGTGGGGGTTTGCTAAAGACACAACCATAAATGAACCGTTTTTCTTGGCCTGCTGTTTTTGAGAACTGGAAACTTGAATCATTTATATGAAACAATATCCTTTTGGGGCCAGATCCTAGCTGTGTTAACTGTACGTGGAGTTGGACCGTCTCTCACATACAGCAGGGAGTGAACCATGACAACAGAAGCTGTTTCTAGCAAGTAGCTCAAGAAATTAGCGGACTGTCTATAGCAGCCCCTTTTACAGCAAACCTGCATAAAGCATTTTGCATTTTAAATTGCTTCAGCTCTGCCATCTAGGGGAGCTCAGCCCAACAGGGTACGTGGTAGAGGAAATAATGAGGAATCAGTCCAAAACAAAGGAGCATTTTGACAGAAAAATCCTATGGCAGTCCCCAACTAGGTCTGCAATACAGGGAGGAGGAGGACCTGTGGGGGACTCCTTCAGTTACGCTAGCAGGCTAGAGCTGTAACATTGCCACAACACAGAAAAATGATCATTTAGAGTCACATTAGCATTTCAACCTGACCATAATGAGGAGAACACAGTGCAGCTGCAGGTTTGGCAGTCCTGCGTGAACAGGCCCTAAACAAGGCACATTATTTAATTTCAGAATAAGAGGAACTGAGACTAAAACCATCATTTGAAACCATCTAGTTCAGCCCTTCCCAATTCCAACTGGGTTGTTCCCAGTCCTCTGTTTTTTAGTGAATTATCTGGTCTAATTTTAAATGACTCAAGAGATGGAGTTTCCACCACTTCCCGTGGGAAATTAGTCCATGGTCTGATAGACATGGCCAGGATATTTTCCTGATGTTCAACCTTCAGTGGTTTTCCTTTGTTCAGTTTAATCTCATTACTCTCAGTTATTCCCCATCGGTCAGTGCTAAGCACTCAGCTCCTCTCTTTTGTGTTTACACTTTCACAGTTGGATACAATTGTTTGCAGAAAAATCTGGTAGGCTTTATTATGTATTATTCACCTTTTCAAATGCAGAGGTAAAACAAAAAATATGAGTAAAGGGTAGTACAAGTTAGTCTTAAAGGGTGTTTTTGAGACTCAATCTACTTCCATTCACCAAACCTAGCTAAGACCTGCTCATGTTTTTTAGGGTACAGTGACTGGTGATCCCGTACAAACCTACCACCTCTTTCCTACCTGCATCAGAACTATGGGAACACAAGTTATAGAAGGTGGGAGTAACGGATGTGGGAAAATCAAGTTGCTATATTAAAGGACACAGAAGCTAAAGAGTTGCAAGAAAATGTGTTTAGTTGAGTGGCATTAAAAAAGATTACCAAAAATATCTCAATGTGGGTGCTGCACAAGTTCAGCTTAGGAAATACCAGACAGTAGCATGGCATTTAATGCCAGGGAGACAAGACAAAACTTTCACTTGGAAAGAATATGACAAATCTGAAGTAGAAAGGCTGGTGAATCGTAAGCATGAAGAAAGCTGCTGGAATGGAATTTATGGTGAGATTCTTCAGAGACACAGTACAGAGAGGGAAGAAAATGTGATTGAATACAGATATTTCTTGTATTTGCAGAAAATGGTGAAAAGAGAATGAGAATCCCTTAACACCTTGTGAGAAAGATTAAATATGCAGAAGCTGAAATAGTATTGTGGAAGCCAAATGAAAGCATGAAGAGTAACTTGAGCAAATCTCTTGAAAGTAGGAGACAGATTAGAGGACAGAGCAGTAGTATTAGCTAGAAGGAAATCAATAGAGGCTTTTGTGGGACCCTTAAGAGATAACTGGGTTTTCCGGAAGCTTGGGCTGAAATGTAGCATCAATAGAACAGTCTGTTCCTTGTTAGCCTTCATCGAAAGGAAGCTGCTGAGAGAGATGCACTATTCCTTTTCCTTCCCCCACAAGCTCTTGTCTTTAAAATACCCGAGTTTTACAAGTAACAGTTTAAAATATTTTTAAAGTGAGAGTTTAAAATTATAATGAAAGACTCACCTTACCTCCAATTCTGAACTTTGTGGAAATCATGAGCTAAGCACCCTGATTCCATGGAGCACAAGTGGCAGAAACCAAGTCATGGAAGATCTAGGTCAGAACTGAAGGAGAAAACTATGAGCCATGATTGTGAATGTGCTGCTCAAGGAGTAGACCCACAGCAAGGAGGAGAGCACCTGGGTGGGCAACTGGAGTCAAAGACAGGTTTCTTAAGGTGAGAGAGACTAAAGCATCCTTGGGAAGCATTGCTTCTTGCATCTGCAGTACGCTATTTCCTCTTTTACTGAGGAGTCAGTGAGAGAACATCACTTTTATCAGGGATGAATGCAACTCCGTGGTACTGACATTATCAAGGGCTGCTGAAATAGCACATGCACAAGCTCTGGGCTATTGTCCTTTGCACACAACTGAAAACATAAAGAACATTCAGATGTTAAGTAGGACAAAAGTCCCCAGTTGTTATGGGCTCAGGCACAGCTACTCTGGGACACTGTATTGCCTTCCAGCCCATCTGGACTGCAGCGAAGTGCGGAAGAAGATTCTCTGGCATATCTTCATGAGCTAAGTGTAAAGTTATTGTTGTTATGTGATGGGCTAGCAATAGAAACTGGATGAACTTGTCTGGGGACAGCAGCATCTCCTTTCAACTAGCTCAATCCAGATAACACCAAATAAAGAGACAGACCCTAGCCAGAGACGTCCAAGCCCAGAGATATATTTTAAAATATGAGGACATTCGGATTCTGCGTTTTAGATGTTTAAATCTGATATCTTCTCTTGCTGTAGATAACCTTTTGTAAGGTATGGGGTTTTTTGTTTAAAAAAAAAAACCATCTCTCTATGATGTCCTGCTTTTTTTCCTTATACATTTTTCTCATTGGACAGATTGTAAGGTGTAGGATGGTACATTTTTGGTTTGGCTTCCGTCAGTATGAAACAAGCTGAAGCGTGGGGCGGCTGGCTGGGATTGCCAGCATTCCGGTTCTCAGGCAGGAGTGAAGAAAGGTTGCAAAATGGCAAATAGGATCTCAGGTTGAACTTTTTGGAAAAAAAAGAAAATAAATAGGTGGTTATACTGATAGATAAGACATAGGGAGATTTTTAAACACTGCCTTAGGAGTTGTCCGGCTATGTCATTTTTATTTCAACTGGAAAGCAATAGTACAAATACAAAAATATTGTACAGGCCAAAATCTAGTGATCCTTTTTAATTCCGCATTTTGCAGTGACTCCACCTAAGCCATTTATCTTGATATTATTTGGCTGAGCTGTAGTGGCATGGAGTGCAATTTCACTTAGTTACCCATTTTAAGGATCAGCCTTCGACTCAGAAAGATAAGAGAAATGTCAGGACGGAAAGCAAAGAATCGGTGATTCACAAGATGTCACATGCTTTGGTTTCTTGACTGAAATTTCTCAAATGAGAACCACCTGCTCTTGGTAGTAATGCAGCATCTCTTATTGGAAAGTCAAACAGCTATTTCAGTAGAGTCTGGGAGAAAAAAAAAGCTACAAGAAAGAAATTCTGCCAGAAGCTTCAGCAGCAGTCCTGTGAGACCAGAAACGAAGTACAGCAGATCCTTCAGAGTCTGAGAGCCCAGGAGAAGGCTGCCAGTTCCAGTGAAATTAAGGCAAAGCAGAATTAAAAATACAACAAAAGATGAAGGAAGACAGTAGAAGAAATGCAGGGACGGAAAAAGGGGGTGGTATTAGGAAGAAGCCAAGGTGCAGCAAGCAGAGTAACATCCAACTATTGGTCTACTGGGCAAAGGGTCTAGCAGCTAAACCCCAGCACAACCGGCTGGTGCTGTGACAAGGGCATCCCCTCAAGATGCTACTTCTAAACAGGACACTACCGTGTGCAATGCCACTGCTGGATATGAAAAAGTGTTAATACTACAACTCCTACAGCAGTTTGTTTTCATTTGTTGTGGAACACTCCCTAATAGCTTGAAAGTAGAGCTGATATGTATCTCTAAAATCAGGGCTGTAACTTCTCGATTTTTGAAACAGAGAATCTAAGGCTGTGTGCTTGCCCACATCACATATTTACATTGTGAAAGCCAGCCTAGAAATGTCTGCAAAGGGTCAGCTTATAACACTCTTATCTAAAGTAGCACTTTGCTCTTGGATATCACTACACTTGGCTGTCCAATTGATTAGATGAACTTCCACGTTGTTCAAGAACAATTTGAAAATATGAGTAATAGAAGGAAAGATGGTATCCAAAAAGGAGAGAGGTAGAATCTGGCCTTGAGTGAAACACAGTATTTGGGTGGGAGGTGCTGGAAGCACACAACTGTTGCTTTTTAATTTGATTGCAATGAAATTTAAAGGAATTGCAATTAATATGATGTGAAAGCTCAGGTGGAGTGGGCTGGCATAAACTGTGCCTGTGGTTAGTTTAAACATCTATCACACTGACTTCTCCTAAATCAGGGTCAGGAAACAATGAGAGGGCAGGCAAGTGTTTGTGTTGTTGTTTGCTGACTCGCTGTTCAAAAGAATGCTGGAAGAATGTGCCAAGAATCTGGCTTTGTCAGGAAAAAATTCTTGTTTTTTAAAAGACTGACAGATCTCTAGACAAAGGTGAAGAAGACTAAAACCAGAAGCAGGACTACTAGAAGTTTCTCCAGGTGTTGCAAATTAAAAATATTAGGAGAGTCACAAGGCATCAGACTGTAATCCTGCATTGCACTGTGCCTGTGCATGAAACAAGCACTGAGGGTGGGAGTGAGGTGGGGGTTACAGCATCTTGGCATCGTGTAAGGCTTGTGCAGGAGCCTGCCCCGTTCAGAGAGTCAGAGAAAGCAAACCCAGGGTTGCTGAGGTAACTGTCGATTGTATTGCACTGGGAAAAGCAGAAAAAAGCTGCAGTTCAGCATGCTGTGGCACTGGCACAGGAATCTGGGCCAGGAACTGAGATGAGGGATGCTATTATCGTGGCCAGAAGGGCTCAAACAATAAAGGATACTCCTCTAAAAGCAGTTGTTCTCACTTTCAGGCTGCCTTATTTTGCCATAGAATGTCCCTGGAGCAAGAGAAAGCAATTTCCTGGTTGCTGAAACAATTCACCATTTAAATGGGAGCACTGTGATGTGCTATGAATACACACAAGATGTATTGGAAGAGATAAGGCAAGGGCACCTGCTGTGGAAAACACAAGGAAGGGCAAAAAGAAATTTAATTTGGATGAGCAATCTGGATGCCACCTTTGAAACATACTGGTTGGAAGGAGGGAAAGTGAGCATCCTTAATAAAAACCAGACTTGTGAGGGTTCCCTTAACCATAATTTCTAAGGTCAGTAGGTTAGAGCTAGCGAAGGACCTTGGAGTGGTCAGTGAGGGAAGCTGGGGCACAATTTTTTCTTCTATCATTCCAGTTGTGGGCAGCATCACTGGAAGAAGCAGACATATCCAGTCTACTAATACATGGCTCTATGGTTGGTGTCACCACCACGGCTTTGCGTTTTTTGTAATGGGATGGTCTACATGGCAGCATTCAAGGCCAGGTTGGATGGGGCTTTGAGCAACCTGGTCTAGTGGGAGGTGTCCCTGCCCATGGCAGATGGGTTGGAACAAGTTGATCTTTAAAATCCCTTCCAACCAAAACCATTCTGTGATTCTAAGTACATTCAAATAAGCAATCAAGCAGGAATCTTGTGACTGACTTAAAATGATGAACACAGAAATTCTGGTAGAGCTCTGGAAAACAGTTGAGAACATAGGAAGTAGAAAAATACCTTAAAGTTGAGATTTTATTACAAACAGGGATAAAAATGCTGAGTTTTGTTTTGAACTGTTTTTCTGTGCCCACATTCCTCTAACAATCAGTATTATAGGAATATTATACATAAATAAGATCTACTTTTAGAGCAAGTTCGGTATTCTGACTTTGCATTGAATAAACTCAGGAGAGTAATGACAACTTCCCAGGATTCTTCACCTTAGATGAACCTATAGACAGAAGACCAAATCTTAAATGCTTGTTTTTCTGGCTATTTAGAAGACTTTTGAAAATAGCCCTGGCAAAAAGGTTTTTGAAAAGTGTGTCAAGGCAGAGGAAAATTAAAAATAAAAGGGAAAAACCCCTCGAAACTCTGAATTCTTACAAATTCTTAAAAATGTATAAGCTCTTTATCTGTTAGGTATTAGTTGTGTTATGGATAGATACAGTATCATCTACAGGGACACTACACTTCCCTATATATCAAAACTGTCTGAAGGAGGGAAAGCTCCTTTCAACAGCAGCAGAGGATGTTAGCCAGGCCTTGTTGCCTTACTTTTAAGTATCTCAGTACTAGAATTTTGATTAAACATAACGATGGATATTACCTACTTCCTTGATTTTCAAAATACTTCCCTCCCACCCAGTTATTTCAGTTGGAGCCAGGGGCTTACCTGGCAAGGGAGCACTGTGCTTCTGCCCAGGTGCTCAGGCTGCTGTGTAAATCAGTGACTATGATAGTCCTTCTCACCCTTTCAAACCAACCTTTCCAAAAATGGCAGGGTGAAACACCATTATGCCTGTCCTGGCTCCACCCAAGTCTGTTACCCCATAGGCTTAGCTGATACCTAGTACTTTGTGACCACTCCTGCAATATATATAATAATTTCACATGGTCTGGTGCTTCGGCTGGGGAAGAATTTCTCTTTGCAAATTAAGGTGGAAGATGCAGACATTCTGTCTGCTCTGTCAGGCTAATGGCTGCGTTCAGATGTGGATGAAACGGTGCCTTTAGGCAGGCCAGCTTTGGCCTTGAGGAGCTTCAAGGAAGGATGCTCTGGCATTTATGAGCAGGTGAATTACAAACAAGCTTTTACATTCTACTTTTTTTCTTACTAGAAATGGGACTTGTGAGTTTTTATTATAAAATTTGGGAAGTTTACATAATGGTGGCTGAGAACAGCTATGACATACCTTTCTCTCCTTGGGCAATGAAGAATTACTTCAAGAGCCGTGACTCTACATTGGTGGATGAATGTTTGGGGAGCCTTACCACAAACTGCACGAGCGTGTTTCCATGCTATTTGGTAATGTATTAAGTATTGTACAAATATTTAACTTCTCCTAGTTAACAATAGTACAAGCATTCCTATTTTTAGGCTGATGCCATTATATGAGAGGAAGCCAAAGGACTGTTTGGAATAACATCCACGTCGCAAATGATACTGCTTTCATGCGTACACTTATACTAACTAAAAACTGTGGCTCCCATCTTGCTAAGACTCACTCAGTAGGGGCTTAACTCAGGGCATGTGAGCAGTTGTGTTCAGTTGGTCTATGTTTGTCTGTAGGAATGGGGCCTGTAGGCTATGGTGTTAGCTTGCTTTTCAAATGCAGAGAACATGCACTCCTGCAGTAGCTTTACATACAGTTTTCACAACCTATTTTGACTTCACAAAACTCTGTTGTCCTTCTGCATAACATAATTTACAGGTCTCAGAGACTGCTGAACTTGAGACAGTCTAAACACAGTTTAAGGAATGGAAAATAACCCTGTAAGTCTACGCTCAACCAAAGACTTCAGATCAGCCCAGGGTAGTGCCATGACGTGCCTTGACTTCCTTCTTCCCTTCTGCACAGGAAATGTGTTCTTATATTTGACTCTTTTTCTATAAATAAATGGAACATAATAAGGAAAACACTCACTAGCTTTGGACTCCAGCTTGTGACTCGTGTGGGGAAAATATCAAGATATTTTTAGGCATATTTTGATTAGGCTGCTGCAAGATATGGCTGATGCCTGACAGAATCAGCTATGTGCCAGACCTGACCTGGATAAACCCTCTTCTGTGCTCATCTGAGTACTGGAGCTGGAGGTACTGCAACAAAGCAGGATGTTTGTTGTGCTGCTTTGTGTCTCAATAGCCAGATTCCTCCTTCAGCTACAGCTGCTGCCTAAGCTCTGGGAGCAAACAAAACCACATTTGGGCAGTGGTGATGGCACATGGAGACTTTTCTCCATGCCTCGCAAGCCAGCTACCTTCTCCCCTATGATACTTTTGGACCCAAAGCAGAGGGGTTTCCCCTTAAAAAACTTTGCCTCGGCACTAGGCAAGGTCATGGAACAGATCATCCTGAGTGCAATCAGATGGCACATGCAGGACAGTCAGGGTATCAGGCCCAGCCAACATGGGTTTATGAAAGGAAGGTCTTGTTTGACCAACCTGATCTCGTTCTATGACAAAGTGACCTGCTTAGTAGATGAGGGAAAGGCTGTGGATGTGGTCTATCTGGACTTCAGTAAAGCATTCTCCTAAGAAAACTGGCTGCCCATGGCTTGGATGGGTATACTCTTCACTGGGTGAAAAACTGGCTGGAAGGACAGGCCTGGAGAGTTGTAGCTAATGGAACTAAATCCAGTTGGCGACTGGTCACTAGTTGTGTCCCCAGGGCTTGGTGTTGGGGCCAGTTCTGTTTAATATCTTTATTGATGACCTAGATGAGGGGATTGAGTGCACCCTCAGTAAGATTGCAGATGATGCTAAGTTAGGTGGAAATGTTGATCTGCTTGAGGGTAGGAAGGCTCTGCAGAGAGATCTGGACAGGCTGGATTGATGGGCAGAGGCCAATGGGAGGAGGTTCAATAGGGCCAAGTGCACTTGGGCCACAACAACCCCAGGCACCGATACAGGCTCAGGGAAGAGTGGCTGGAAAGCTGCTCAGCAGAAAGGGACTTGGGGGTGCTGGGTGACAGCCAGCTGGATATGAGCCAGCAGTTTGCTCAGGTGGCCAAGAAGGCCAATGGCATCCTGGCTTACGTCAAGAACAGCGTAGCCAACAGGAATAGGGCAGTGATTGTCCCCCTGTACTCAGCACTGGTGAGGCCGCACCTCGAGTGCTGGGTTCAATTTTGGGCCCCTCACTTCAAAAAAGACACCGAGGTGCTGCAGTGTGTCCAAAGAAGGGCAACAAAGCTGGTGAAGGGACTGGAAAACATGTCTCATGGGGAATGACTGGAGGGGCTGGGGTTGTTCAGTCTGGAGAAGAGGAAGCTCAAGAGGGAACTCATCACCCTCTACAACTCCCTGAAAGGAAGTTGGAGTGAGGCAGGGGTCGGTCTCTTCTGCTGTGCTCATAGTAAGTGAACGAGAGGAAACAGCCTTAAATTGCAGCAGGGGAGATTCAGATGGGACATTAGGAAATTTTTTTCACTGTAAGGGTGATTGGGTATTGGAATAGGTTGCCCGGTGAGGTGGTAGAATCACTACCACTGGAGGAGGTTAAGGTGCATCTGGATGTGGCACTGGGTGATATGGGTTAGTGGTGATGTAGGTAGGCGGTTGGACTTGAAGATCTTGAAGGTCTCTTCCAACCTGAATAATTCTATGATTCTATGATTATATTCTAAATTAATTATTTGCTGCTTTTCTTAAATCTCTCATGAAAGACCAATAACTGCCACCCAGTAGAGTGTCTCAGCAGTTTGTGGGGTTTGCTTTCTCCAAGGGTTGAGAACTCACTGATGTTTCTGCCATGTCTCCAGATCATCCTTCACCTTGTTCCCAGCACCTGCTGAGCTTGTAAATTGGTTTCTGCCCAACTAAGAGGAACTCAGAGAAATGAAAATAAAGATCTAGGGAATAGGGTAAAGCCTGAGATGGCTAAAACCTCAGGAAATTAGACAGAGAGACACTGAGATCTATTCAGATGGAGTAACATAGGTGTTTAATGGTTGATTAAATTTAAGACACAGAGAGAGATATTCAGATTGACTTTACAGAGCTGAGACTGCCTCATACATAGCTTAGGCAAAACTGTACAGGAAGCTTAAAATGGGTGTTTGTAGTTCGAAGCTTGAATGCAGTTAATAGCATCATGTTATTATGTGAAATGCCTTCTGGAGAAAGATAAACAATTTCGGTTTATTATGGTTTTCTTTCCCATATGGCACAAATGGGCCCAGAACCAAAACTGGCTCTCAGCAGAAAGCCCTCTATCTCCGCACGCACTCAGCAGGTCATATTTAACTGATTTCAATATCCTTCCTGTACACTCACTGGTGGGATCCATTCCAATCAACACTTTACAGTTAAAGTTTTAAATGACACTTTATTTTTTACCCTCCTTGACTCTTCTGCTGCTCATGCTACTGTTGAATATTCCTTTGTATCTGGTCTGCCCTTTGTCTTTCAGTGCTAGTGTTTATGCTGAGCTATTATTTCCAAAACCTAAATTTTGAGCAGTCTCACCTCGTTCCAAATTTCCTAGGAAAAAGCAGAAGCACTACTACAATAATTCTCATGAAAACCCAAACAAATAAATCAATTAAACAACACTTGCATGATTCAGAATCACAAAGAGATATTCACGCCCACATCAAAGAATGACACAATTGTACTTGTCCCTCCCTTTTATTCTGCTACCTCCTGTTTTCATTCCAAGTTATACCATTGCATGTTTTCCCAGTCTACCCAGATTAGGCAAGAAACATATTTTCAAAGGTACATAATCACTGAAGGATGCAGCTAGGCACCTACTCAAGCAGGTGAGATCCCTTAAAATTTTCTTGGATACTTAAGCACCTTTGAAAATCTGCCCCTGAATGTTTCAGAACAAGGGCTTGGCTTTCCTGGAAAACAACAAATATTTGTGTCATTAAAAACTATAGGACTGTCAAGAATTTGGCTAAGAGACACCAGGATAGAACACAACATAAAAATAGGGTGTAACTGGAGAAAAGCAATCTGAAGAAAAGAGATTAATAAGTCTAATAGTTTAGGAAAACGGAAAATTACTGAGAAGAGGCACTTCAAGAAAACTCTCTTTTCTGGTATTGGTTCCAAAACATCTTAGCGAAATTCCAATGTTTTTCTATGCAAATCCAATAGCTATTAAGGCATAACATATATCTTCCAGCAATAGAGTTGTCCCTTGTATAACCTCATGACTTAGCAGCACTGACAAGTATACAAAGCTTTACTAACAGTAGGACCAATGGATTTTGGAACATGTGTAGTGATGATTTAATGTAATAAAATTTTGCATCGTGATAAGAAACAAGATTTTCTTACCACTATCAGAGGCCCAATTAGGCAGGTCTAAGACTGCTAAATCACAACACTACAAGTAATTTTTGTCTCTTTCTGCTATGGAAAAAAAAGAGGAAATCTTTCATGCCACTCCTGAAACAAACAAAAGGTCAGCCTTTGAATGGTGTCCAAACCTTTTTCTCTCTTAGTAATACAAATAAATTGCTGTACTGCAAACTCCAGCAGTTTGTCAGTAGTTCATTGCTCTGTGCAGCAGCAGAAGGAACAAGGCATGACAGCAAAGTATTTTAACTAATTGAGTCTATGTTTCTGCAGATTTGGAACCCTCTTTGTGTTCCAAAACAACCACTGGCAACAGTGAAAAGTTCGGCTGCGGATACACATGTGTTCCTGTGGAGGTACAAAGAAACCAAGCACTAGTTTATCAACAGAAAGGAAGGTAGCATCAGCCAGAACTTCGTAACAGCACAAATAAGTATTTGAACTACAGCTGACAACCTTCAAGGGACTTATAGAGCCTCACCCAGAACTGACGGCCCCTTTTTTCCCTTCTAAAAAATATTTGGTCTTCTCCATCTTTTCTGCAAAATAAATTACAACCTTTCTCCACCACTTTAGAACTCCTTTATCTGGTTTGGTTATCTTTCCCCTCTCATAATTTACAGTAAGTGCAGAATATTGATCTTTCTTAACAAAGAATTATCCTTTCAACACCACAAAAGAATTCTACATTATAGTTTATGCTTGCGACCAATCTTTTCTAGCTGGCCATGTGTTGTTGCAGTGTTCTCACTCCTCTGAATATCCCTGGCAAGCAGCAGTTATTCCCTAATGGTACAAACTCTGTTAGTTCAGGTACTGGGATAGCTGTATGTATGTGGCTGACTTCCCAGAAGCCGGCATATAGAATTAATTGAATAATAGTGAAAGGTGTATGAAATTAAGGAGCAAGCTTTTATTTTCCCTCTACTTTATTCTCATTTTTTGGAAAAGATGGGTAAAGCACCCGACACTACTGCTCTCACCTACGAGGCTTCCAAAGGGGAACACTGAAATAAGCACAGAAAGAGGTTGACTCATCCTCTTTACTTATCTTGTGCGCTCTGGTGAGTACAGCTGGAGCTAAGTTTTGGAAGACTAAACTGAGGTAACAGACACCTACACTTGTATGTGTAAATTTCTCCCTCCAGTCTAAGGAGGAAGAGAATTTAAGCTACCTTTCACAGCACACTTAGATATAGCATTCATCTCTGCTCATTATATGTAGACTATTAAGAGTTCTTGGAAAACATTAGGAAAGGCAAAAGAAGGGAAAAACATTCCCAAATGTGATGGTTTTACAGAGGGGAAAGGATCCCTCAAACTGTTGCTATGCTACCCTATAATTTTTTACTGTTGGGATTCTCATCTTATTTCTAACCGAAACTGAAAATTTAAGTTTTCTAGGCAGTTCGAATCAATTACAGTCTGCACATGTACAAGTTTGGTTACAATACGGGGGTTCACTGCTATTGCATCGGAAGAAAATAAAAATGCAAACATATGCAGAGAAGCTGATTTTGCCTTTATCTTCTTTAGTCTGAAGAAACATTAACATTTTAAACTCCAATATTTTTATTGAAATAAATGTTATTCTCACCACAGCGCAATAATGACGACTCATGACGCAAGTACATCTCAAAGTTAAGCATGTGTATAAACTGTGATGATTTCACTCTTTCATGGATCAGAAACTGTTCTGCAGCTGAATATCACATACATTTAATACTGTATTTTGGGAGGAAATGTTAGAATTTTACATTATAGAAATTTAATAATAAAATTTCGAGGATTAACAAAATACAGTCAGGAAACATAAGACTAACAGTAAAAAATAAAAAAACCAGACAATATTTGTTACTTTGTTCAACTGTAAATACAAGAATGCAGCAGCTAATTGAATTGAAAAAATATTTTAATTACAGAACTTTTAGACTATTTAAATTCTATTTTAAGCAGAAACTACTAGATATTCAGACCATATCTATAGTTTGTAACATGAAATCCTAAATTATATTCAGTTAACCCTGTTGCAGGACTTATTCTTCCTACCTTGGCTTTCTCTCCAGAAAATCACTTTTGGGTATTTTGGAATTGGACCAGATATAAGCATCAATGAACTGAATAAAGTCTAAAAGCTGATGGCTGCTACACACTTATGTAACCTTAAACCAAATTACTGCCCATGTCAATTTGTATTCAACAGGTAGGAGAAGGATGCTGGTGTTAAGAATGCATGTGAAGAAAAACTGAGATAAAAACGGATGCCTGCCAAGCACATAAACATGATGTCCAAAAAAATAACGGATTATAAAGAACATCCTCTCTTTTTAAGTAACAGATGTTGCTGAACTGATTTTAAAAAACCCAAACATTGCTTTGTGGGTCATAGGGGGCAACTGCAACTGAAAAAATGTTTAGTGGGCTGTTAGTTAAAGTACATTGTGACAGAGGGAATCACGCTATTGTTGAACCAGGAGACAGCTGCAGAAAAAATGTGTGATTTTTTAAAAAACATCTGAACACAGTGAAGAAACGAGACCCAATATTAATCAGACATACATGCATAATTGCTGGTTCCCTCAGTTACACTAATGGCATTTTGGAATCAGACTAGTAAAGTAACTGAAAGCTAGTTTTTCACATGGAAGCAAAGAGTGACGGGGAATGGTGACTGAGACATCTGGACGTGCTCAGATATATTTATAGGCACGAAATTCAAATGTAACATTAGAAGAGAAAAACACCTCTTATTCACACTATAATTGTACATGTACATTAACCAGTGAAATCTGTATAATGCTTTACCACACATTAAAAATATGATGGCAGGAGGAAATAAAATTAAATTGAAGGAAAATTCTAGTTCTTCTCTTTTCTATGACTCTGGGCTTTTCTATTAGATATGGAGATTTTAATAATCTGAATCATCCAATGAAACGTATTTAACACAGTCTGAATTATGTGCATCTACAGCTGAATAATTTTTCACATTAATTTCACATTAATTCACTTGTTACTTTCTTGTTCTTGTTGTTGAAGACTGACCATAGTAGCAAGGTAAATTGGGTTGTGCCTTTTGAAGAGGAGAGATAAAAAGGAAGTAACATAATGGATGTCCTGGACTGAGCCTAAGCCTGAGGACGTCTGCCTTCGCAGTGTGTCAGTACTACCAAATCCATAGAAATCAGAAGCATTAAAAAAAACTTGAACATTCTCATAAAAGAAAAAGAGATTAAACTTTCTTCATCGGTGTCTTCCAAAGGCTGTATGGGTGTGCTTTCTTCTCTAAAACAGAAGAAACTTATTCTATGAGAAAAAGCTTTTCAACAGAACTCTTTAAAAATATGGGTTAAAAGAGTGAAGAAGAGAGGGCTAGAGCATTTCTCTAGCAAGCACAATAATTCTTTGATCTTACTTCTTCATGTCATTAACATAACGGATTTTATCCAAATAACAATAGCTTATGAGCCACAGCATACACACACAAGGTATGTTTAGATCACAGGTTAAATGCCTATTTTTGAGGAGCTTTTATGGCATGTGAGAAATATGCTGAAGCAGGAAAATAAACAACTGCAATGTAACAAGTGTTCTCACTGTTTCTTTATTAGTTTACAGAACCTGAAGCTAATAACAAACTGCCCCTCACAGTTCAGAGGAAAGCTATTGATACACAACTACTTACTTTGCATTGGCTTCCCTTGGGAAGTTGTTGCGAACAGTTACATACAGTACAGAATTAAATTTTTCACATTTAATATAGCATGTAAATTAACAAACTTCAAACGTGATGTATAAGGGAAGGAAGGACTCTCTAGAGTATTACGAGTTAACTTGTTTTCAGTGTTTTCCTATACTTCTTTTTCTTTTTTTCTATGTATTTTCTAACATTGTCAGATCTGTATTCTTGAAGATGACAAATGGTTACAAAAAGTCTCAACTCTACATGCTACAAAAATCAAATCATAACTGAATAATTGTCTGACTACCATTAAACTTTTGTGCTTAATGTGTTTTAATTAAGAATATACACACAGGAGAACACTATGTTAATTTTTTTACTTGTTTGTGTCCTATAGAAGTATAAGGATACCATGCAGAAATTGAAACCTGCCTGGTATTGTTTTATCTTGATTAAAATTCAGAACATTTAACAGGTTAGATCTATGGCTACATGACATACCAAAACCATGACACCTTCCAGTTTCAGATCAACAGTGTCTTGCGAAGGTTCATTTTCACCAGCACTTTAGTTCAGTGCATTCTGAGAGCTCAAACTTCTGTTTGGAAGAGGCAGTAATGGATTGCCAGAAATGTATTATCATACACCCAGCTTCAGCCGAAACTTCTGAATCATGGAACTAAATCAAAATATTGTTTTCAATTTGGAATCAGCATATCTGACAAAGACTAACGGGATGCTGAAGTAAGTCAATAAAATCTTGTAAAATAATCTTCATGCACAGAATAGCACTTTTGAAATGATCTAGTGCAACACAGTGAAGTACATGAATTGTAACGGGTAGAATGACAGACTGCGCAAAGAAAAGATGCATTCAGAATGAGACTTGATGCAGATAAACTATTAGTCAAAAAGCATCTTGTGCAGTAATTTTAATACTTAAAAAAAAGCCCTCTACTTCACATTTTTTATAAGAGCTCTCACTTCTGTAAATATTAATCAGTATCTCTAGAGTAAACCCCTTATTATACTGAGCTGAAAGAAACACAAGTCAGTTGAACTGCTCTTCTGGGAGATGCTTGAGGAAGTGTAGTCAAATTTCAGCTTCACTGGCTTACAGATCTTCAGGTGAAGATGTTACTGCTTTAGACTCTGTATTTTGCTTTGCCGTGGTCATTGATAACACATATATGCTGAAAAAAATATAACACTGATTGCAATAGTATAATTGATTACAGTATTAATTATTAATGAATTGTTCACAAATACTTTTGCTCTACCAACCTAGTGATTTTGTAATTACACCTTCCTTTCCAGAGACCTGGAATTGAATTCTGATCTCACTTTCTAGCTACAGCAAGTTTTTCCACTTGCAGCTCCCAGCTTTGAGGTCCAGCCCTGGGAGTACCACAGGAAGCAAAGGCAAGGTTTGCACCTTTTTTCCATCATTATCTCACTGAGAAAAGGGGCAGGCAACATAGCAGTAAAAGTCCAAACCTGTCTGAATGTAGCTGTGTTTCACTTTTTACTGCTGTCTCTGCACGTACTGGGAATGGTGGATCTGTGAAGTCCTAGGCTGACAGAAGATGGAAGTGTAGCAGAGGTATGACTTCTGCTCTTAGGGAAAAGGAATGGGAAGGAAACGTTCACAGCGTTGAGCAGTGACTCCTTTGGATTATCTGAGGTTCTACAGGAGTTCTGGGGAGTTCTACACTCACTGAGTGGATCCCAACCATGACATTAAGCCCCCAGGGAGAAGGCAAATTATGGGGTATTTAAAACACCCTGCAAAAGCAAAACAGTGATTTTTTTAAACTATTTTAAAAAGAAACTTACATTTAGATCTCTGAAGTGCTCATTGTAGTCTAAGGCATAACCTACCACAAATAAATCTGGAATTTCAAATCCGTAATCTGTATTGAGACAAATAACAAACACCATCAGTACAAGATCAATGACAATTATATAGCCATTAAATAAATGTGTTGGTTCTCTGACAAGGAAACTATAGATATATGTAGTCAGTTCATGTCAGCAGTAGCTCTAAACACAGTTGACACTCCTAGACTATTTGTGCTAGGGATGTGAATAGTCGGTAGAGAGTAAGAGAGTTATGTACAATTATCAGTGGCACAACAGACACATTGTGGAAGGAAGCCAAAATCAGAGCTGAAAAATTGTGCCTACATTTGGAATCTCCATTGGTATACATGTGTGATTACAACTGTCAAGCGTCACACTAATGATAAAAAAAAAGTACAATTTTAATTCAGAAGTAACTTTCAGAGTTTTACGTATTTTCTTCTGAGAGCAGCAAAAAACATTTTGCATATTATGTTACCAAAACATGCCAAACGCTTCTTAAATTACAGATCCAGCTTTATGAAGATTCATGCACATGCTTAACAAACTAAATGCATGCAGTGTAGTTGAATCATACAAGTCACACACTTCAGGCTAAGCATAGGCTTGTATCTTTGAGTGTGAAGTTTTGTGCAGTATAAGCACTATGTAAAACAAATTAGAGTCTTCCCATATTGTTCACTAAGTAACTACAGAAAAACACAACCTTATAGACACAAAAATAGGTCAGCATAAAAAATTTACAGGTATTCAAGTAAGGAATTTATTCAGTTGTTAAAAATTGTGGGTAATAGAATCATATATTCGAGTAAGTGAGGAAATAACACAGCACTGTCAGTGATTTACAGGAGAGATCACTGATGCTTTATAAAATTCACCATAGTATGAATAAACAGGGATAAAATCGGTTTAATTTTACAAGTTATTACATAAAAATATTAAACTACCCTCCATGAAGTAATTTTATTGTATTTCTTATTTTTTTTAACATTAGTGAATCCAATAGAATACATACTTTAATTTACTGGATTAGATTATAAATATTAAAAATACCACTGTATAAAAAGTTGCACAACAAAATGTTTGAGTCACAGTTCAGATTATTGGGCTAAATCTGCAGGGCCATGCCCAACACTGAGTAACTTTTGAGTAACAGTAAAGTTTCTCTCTCTCCCAAATCCCAAATCAAGACCCTTCATGCTGCCTCCTGGTACTCACCTGACTACTCTCCTTCTACCCTCCCCCCCAGCTCAGCTGACCAGAGCCTTCTTCAGTAGCAAATACTGGTTGATCTCTTCTAGATGGATCTATTCTTTTCAATATTTAGCCACACACCTGTTATTACTTCATTTATTCTAATAAGTCTAAAATGACAATAGCTCCATTTGGTATAGCTCCCTTTATCGCTTCATCATAGCACAGTACAAGTACCAATAATTCAGAGAGAAGTGGTGCTGGTGTGGCACAAACAGAGCAGCAGGAGGAAGTTTAAAAAGCCCAATTTATCTTCTGCTTTTTGCGGGATGGGATTTAATTATAATACCATTGTTTACCCTTTAAACAATAATACTTTTCAAAA
Source organism: Aegotheles bennettii (assembly GCA_013398125.1). Classification (NCBI taxonomy): domain Eukaryota; kingdom Metazoa; phylum Chordata; class Aves; order Caprimulgiformes; family Aegothelidae; genus Aegotheles; species Aegotheles bennettii. The sequence continues at coordinate 195,099 of VZRW01008655.1, read as the reverse complement.
AATAATGAAAAATGTTATTCTGTTATAAAAATGTAAAACTTATGAATAACTAGGTCACAATAAAACACCTTTCATGTTCAGATGGAATCCTGCAGCTCCTCCAAATAGATGCAATGAGGAAGGGAAAGGAAGAAATGGACTTTCTCTTCTATATAGTTTGTCAGAGACAGAAGATAAAACACTCACCTTTCATGGATAAAATTAAACCCTTTCATGACTTCCTTACAAAGTTAGTACTTTGCAGAAAACATCAGACTATAAGGAGGCTAAGCTTCCTAAACCACAATTACACAAATCCTTCCATTGCGTCCCACAGTCCCATTGACAACTGATATTTTACAATGCTTCTAGCAGTCCACAGAAATGTATGAAAGGCAAGTGGTAGAATAATCATAACTTCTTGTACAGATTTTCACAACAACACTTACAATCTGGTCTGTACCCATCAGGCCGAGATGTTCTTTTCACCAACAAACTGTAATTAAAAACAAAATAAAACCCATGTAAATCTAGATATTTACCTGAATACATGCATAGAAACTATTCCCTTTATCAAAAAACTTCTGAGCCATGGGAATCACTGTTCTCATTCTGCTTCTCCTCCCGACAGCAACCTGATGGCAGGGAAGAGATGGGTGTGTTTCCCTTCAAAGTCCATCAGTGCCAGTCTTGAAACAGCTGAAGGGTCACTGCCACTGCAGAACAATATGAAAGCATTTCCTCTCCTCTCCTTTTCTCCACCCTCCTCTTGGTGACTCAGGCAGCTCCTCTGCAGAGCTCCCTGTGTGATCCTGCAGCATTGAATTAATGCAGGATCTTGGAATGGGAACCTCCACTGGAAAATATGTTGGGCTAGACTAATTACTAAGTTTTGTGTTTGTTTTACTCACCTTGCCACTTTAATCATTTTTGGCTTGTATTTTTCAATATTATTAAGCAGAACCTTCATAGTCCTTCCAGTTCCAACAATATCCTTACAAAACATGAAAAACAGAATAAGCAAAAAACAAAGGAAAGCTGAAAAGAGAAAATCTGGACAATGACTGAGCAGTTCCACCTTCTTATTCTGTGGAAATGATATATTTTTCCCGGTGTGTTGTGAGCCACATCCAAAAAAGATTTTAACTGAGATCACACTCTGAAGCAACCACTTTCTACTCCTAAAATCATCAGTTAAAGGATTGTTCACTTCCTCTTGAAAATAGCTATGTTTCTAGTACTTGGGATGCTACACGGGATTGAAGATTAATGGGCACTGCAAGGATGCAGGGAGCAGACTTTTCATATTATGCTTAAGAATACAGTATGTCAACATCTCCCCATGTCAGGGCTAAATCTGCCCTATTTGTTGTTTTAGTAGTCCAGCACAAATGAGTGTTCTCCAGAGCTGCTGTACTCACCCTGATCTGAATGAGATCAGTAGATACTTGGCCACAAAACTGACCATGACATGGAGAGCAGCTGTTGATCCTGAACTCTGGATGTGGATTTTTCATTAGCAACACTTTGTCTCTGCTCCTCAGCTATCTAATAACATCAACAGAATTTGTTGCAGACTTATTTTGTTTCTGTTAAAGCAGTTAGCTTTAGCAAATATGGAGCTCCTAGCAGGTATTCAGGTAACCAACCACCTCTGTGGCTAATGACTCTTTTCCCCTCCTTTGCTAAGAAAAGACATTCCAACGTTTATAAATTTCCTTCATTACACTGTCCAGATCACTTCCCACACAAGTAGACTGGGCCTGAAATGCCAGTCAGAACCTGACGTGCTCTCTAACCACTCTGGTCGCTTTTCCAACATTTTAAAAGGGAATCATCTACATTATTTAAGAGAGAACTTGCAGCACCAGTGAGGTGATGCATTCTTTTTCTCTACAGCTGAACACTGTTGATTTACACCAGCAACGTATCTGTGATGGGCCCTTCCCAGGGGACACTGCAGGATGCAATGCTGACGAGCAGGAGGCACAGGGACTTGAGAGAATGACTGACATTCTCAACCTGCATGTGAACAAACCTGAAGTGGTAAAGCATGTGCAGGGCTACACCATTATCTCAAAGTCATGCAACTGAGAATTGCAGAGCACAGGTCTTAGGAGGAGCAGCTGAGGGAACTGAGGATGTTTAGCCTGGAGAAAAGGAGGCTGAGGGGAGACCTTATTGCTCTCTGCAACTACCTGAAAGGAGGTTGTAGCAAGGTGGGTGTTGGTCTCTTCTCCTAAGTAACAAGTGACAGAACAAAAGGAAGTGTCCTCAAGTTGTGCCAGGGGAGGTTTAGATTGGATATCAGGGAAAATGTCTTCCCTGAAAGGGTTGTCGGGCACTGGAACAGGCTGCCCGGGAAAGTGGTGGAGTCACCATCCCTGGAAGTATTTAAAAGACATGTAGATGCAGTGCTTGGGGACATGATTTAGTGGTGGATTTGGCAATGCTAAGTTAACACTTGGACTTGATGATCTTAATGGTCTTTTTCAACTTCAACGATTCTATAATTCTGTGATTCATTGCAGTTGATTATTTGTCTTCCAAGAAACAGAACAACTTGCAGAACAGGAGTTCATGAAACCATAGAAAGAACAAACCCAATGACTCAGAAACAAAGACTCCTGGGCATCACAAGACAAATGAGAGTGGCAACAATATAGTTTGATCTGTCATGCAATTGCAATACGACTGAAAGGTCATTAAGCAAATCAATCCCTCTCCCTCTTCACCACCTCCCAGCTAAAGAAGTGTAAACACAGAGGGGTTTTAGAAACTGAACACTGAGTAACTTTAAGTACAATATGACATAAGCACCCAACTTACCTCCACAATTAGAACATTCTGAAAGAAACAAAGAAAAAGAAATACAATTACACAATATTCACAAACTAAAAGAAACAAGTGTTTGAAAAAGTGAAATGAGGATAGATAGGTCCATGTGCATATGTACAACACGGTAGGACACAAGGAGTTTCCTGTTTCATTTTTGTGCCCTGAAAAAGAGCCAGTCATAAAAGCAAGCCTTGCAGTCAGGGGCTACGACTTCATTCAGCTCTGCCTAGGTTGTCCTTTTTGTGCAAGAACAGATGTAGCTTAGGAAAATAAAATTAGATGGAAGAAATCCAAATGGGATGAGTTTCACTTCATTCCAGTGTGTCTATCCGTGTACTACACTGTACCCTGTAGTTCACTAAAATACAATTTCCAATGTTAATATGAGACTATGGCAATATTATTCTTACTCTGAAATAAATGCTCTTGCTTCCTGCCTTGCCCACAAGAAACCTCACAGTAAAGGATTACAGGCCAGTTTGTACCACCTGTTCCCATACTTTGAAGCATTCTCTTTCTCTTCAAATACTGCTGCTGAAATCAGTAGTATTGCTTGAGGGGAGTGGTCCAGTCAAGAACAGTGATGTCAAGCCTTATGCCAGCATGATCACACAGGCTAATCTTTTTGCTGAAATAGTTCATCACTGTTCCAGGAATCACAATAGCTAAGATGACTTCTGTTCTTCTACTAAAAGCAATAGTAAGTAATGTTCCTATTAGAAGAAATAAATATCTATTTGTTAGTAAGTGTTATCATATGCATGTTCAAAAGGATGGACTCTTACAATCATGCATTAAGTTCTACTCTCTGAGGTGAAACCTGCGACAGCAAGAGGAAAGTTTTTTCACAAATACCTGTATCTCTCTCCCTCTCTATCTCTCTCTCTCCATACATCTTACACACATGTGCACATTGTAGGTCCTGCAAAACCTTGAGACAGAGTTTCATGTCCATGCAGTATTCACCAGACTGGCTTGCATTCCACATCCTTTCTATCAATCAGGCTTGTTGGCTTTGCTACACGCATAATGTGGAGACACTCTAATTTCCTTTTCCATCACAGAATTCCAAGGCTGATAGTTCTGAGAAAGACTCAAGCACCATGGAGAAGGAGTGTGTGAAGGGAGTGTGCTCATAAACAGCACACCTTTGACAGTTTCATTAACTGGTATGTAAACCTTTTTTTAATCTTCAAAACAGAAATTATTAGTATAGATTATCCATGTTCATATTTACACTGCAGTTCTTCCTAACAATCCTAACTATGACAGTGCTCGGTAGGGAGACATAGCATGCTTCATGCATCAACCACTGCAGAAACATGTTACCACACACTGTATTATACCTGGATGATTCTGAAATGGCAAAACACTTGGTAAAGGTGTGGAGGAAACTCCTGGTAGTGGTTCAGCAGATGTCAGCAATGAAGATATCACTCAAGAAAACCACTAATTTAGACTGAGCTCCAATGGAATGTGTAGTAATCTTTGAGGGTGGCTCCTTTTTGGTGTTTTCATAACAGGTTTCACTGGTGGTTATCCTGCTTCAACCTCTCAGCTGCTGACACAAACAACTCTGGATCTGAAAGACCTAGTCCTGTGGAGGTAAAAAGTCAAAGGCCTCTTAACAACAAAAGTTCAAAGACGCTCTGCCTCTGGAAATTTCTTCCTTCAAGAAAGAATGGAAGTTGTCAGTCCTCTAGATAAGATGAAGAGACCAAAACCATGTTCAGGAGAAGCTTATGACAGGTGTGCAGTGATACATTTTCTTCAAGGAAGCCATTTGGATCCAAAAAGGGTTTGGCTCTCATCTGGCTTCCTGGATGAAGTCATAACTAATAAAAACACTTCCAAAGACTAGCCCAGGACACCTGGGTTTGAGGCATAAGCAAATCACTTGATGCAGTCAGTGGACGCCTAAAGATTATGTGCAGGAGTAATAGTTTAACCATCCCCCAGGGAACTTGCACAGCTGGTGATCTGTGTAAATATTTACGTGTGTATATATACATACACATACATACGACATAGGGAGAGAGCAGAAGAGTTGACAAGGAAAGAACCTCACCAGATCTAAAGATGGAAATGAATTCCTTTAGTACCAGAAAACAGTCAAGGATGACTGCAAGTGGCACCTGGTAGGAGAGGCTGATGTGACAACAACATGGTCACTATGTGATAACAACATCCTCACCCATTCTGCCAGTTTTGTGCATCTCTTGCTGCTCTTCATATTGTTGATAAGAACTTTCTTACTAAAGAAAAAGCAAAGATCCTCTAGTGACAAGACCTCTTCAGCAGCTATGGCATGAGATCGGACATACCAAAACTGACGTGGCAGAGGGCTGCAAAGTCCTGCATTAGCAGACTGTGTCAGGGTGCAGCAAAGGCTGGTTGGTCTCTGAGTGAAGGGTAGCTGTGATCTGAGTGTAGTAAAACAGTCCGCGCTGCAGGGACCTCTCCAGCCAGAGCTCAGCCCCACAGTGCCCCAGCGAGGGGAACGAGCAGACCTGAGGCTTGTTCAACCAAAAGTGCATATCATCAGGTGAGTTCGTGGTGGTGAGGCAGATCTGAGGTCAAGCTAGGATGTCAATCCACAGGTTGGGATTGGGTCTATGATCACACAGCACACTGATTCCCAGGCAGGTCCATAGTGATGGGAGGGGTCCAAGGTTAAACTGGGAAGTCAGTCTGTCAGTTAAGGTCTGGATCAACATCTGTAGTAACGTACAGGCATGGCTGTAGTTAAGCAGGAGATCGATACCCATACAGCATAGCTCAGGTATGGACTAAAAGCTTAGGGTTGAGCTGAACTGGGGCTCCTGTGCCCACAGGTGTCGGTAGGGGTTCCAGGTGACACAGGTCATGGCCATTAAAGCCTATTAGTGCACAAAGAGCCGTGACAGATTGAGAGAAAAGCATAGTCCTGGGACATTTCATTGATAGACAAATATGTTTCTTTGCTACCACAGCTGCTTCAGCTATCCTAGCTGAGCAGCAATAGAGATTCTCTTGCTTACTCATAGTGAAAATCATAAAATTAGGCAGAATGAGGGGACAGCAGCCTCCCTAGCTTTGGAATTGGGATTAAACCAATAGGGAGGAGGAGACCTTACTAATTAACTTGTGAGAAAAAAAACATAAGACATTGATAGAAAATGGGGCTGAGGAGTCCATGAAAGGTCACCAAGAGTATTATGTTGGCCTGAAGAATTAACATAAAACTATCCCTCACAGATATCTGATTTACCTGTTCTTGAACATGGTGAGGACTTCAGAACTTCCTCAGGCAATGTGTCTCAGTGCCTCATTATCTAAGAGCAAAAATACAGTTAGAAAACCTCTGTTGCTATTTGACCTGATCTTGTTTTGCAGTGGACATAGAGAAAACTAGATTTTCTTCTCTTTTTAACTTCTTCTATATTTGAAGATCAATATATTTCCTCAGTTTCCTCTTCTTCAAATCAAACAAACCCTATTGATTTAACATTTTCACACAAATTATATTTTCTAGTTTTCTGATCATTCTTTTGTTCCCCTCTGGAACCTGTCTAGTGGTCAGAATCCTTCTCCAACTGTGGTGCCCCAAACCAGAGAGAAGCCTTTTACAATGTTGAGAAGAATAAAAGAAACACTTTGTATGCCCTACAAATAATCCTCCTTTCTATATATTCCAGTACAACAGTTTAATCTTTTAAAGTCATGCTGTTGTCTCATGTGCAACTTGTGATCTATTTATTGTCTCCAGTTCAGAACTGTTGCTTAGTCAGCCCTTCCTCACTTGCGTTTATGCAAAAGATTACTTCTATATAAACACAGAAGTTAGTATTCATCTTTACTGCCATTACATGTCATTCTTTGAACCCAATTCTTAAAACAATTTCTTAAGAACATAATACTGTCTTGCAGTATTTTTCCAGGTAGTATCATTAGCATTAAATGCTAATTCCATCTTTTAGATCATGAATTAAATATTGTATAGTCCCTGCAGAACACGCTTTAATGCACCTTGTCTGACAGCAAAGCATAATTAACTGTTTCTTGAGAACAGCTTTCCAACCAGTTATACATCCATCTAATAGAAATTTAACCTTGCCTACATTTCCTTATCACAAATGACGCATCTGAAGAAAAGAGATTAACATGGATCCAGACATGCCTGAAGGGTTTGTCTGGACACAAGTTTGATAGTCAGCTGTGCGTGACTTCAGCTGAAGTATAAGATATAATATTTATTGACTAACTTGAGAAGGAATATTGGTGGACCCTGAAAACATCTGCCCAGCATTCTGGTATTCTTGCCTCTTGTCCTCAAAGAGTCCAACAGTTGCAAATGATGTGCATTGGGAGATTTGGTCCTTTGAAAGTCCCTTTAATTAAGCAGTTGTCTATGTCAGAAAACACAGATTTTCTGATTTGTATTTTGCTTATGACTGAAGGCATTCAAAATGGTTTGCCATCCTCTGGTACCAGAAACCATCTCCTACAAAACTACACGATGTGCTGGAAAACTGACTGTAATGCTGCCTATCCCCTACCTTTCTCCTGTTGAAGCAGGCTACAGACAGAAGGGTTCCAGAAAAGGGATGGTATTGCAGGGTACTAGGGACACAACTAACAAGAAATGTTTTGCTACACAGTATCCAAACTAGGTTGTGGTGATGTGTAACTGAAATGGATTGAAATAGATTAGCTTATCGTTGAGCAGATAATAAAAGAAGAATGCAATAGATACAACAAATTGGTACATTATCAGTAGTGTCACCATCATCCTAAATGCAGAGCTGGCTGCATCCAACATATCACGGGAAAGGTCACACTTACGTGCAAGACCTTATTCAGCTTCTCTATGAAATCCACCTATGAGCTGATGGGCAGGAGACTGGTGAAACTCATCAGCTTGTGGTCCTACAGCAGCAACTGATAGCTGGACAAAGGATAGGAAGCCAAAGTGTATGCGTTTGAAGCTCTTGTACCACATAAATCAAGACTGTTTTGTCCTTTCAGATGTATCAGAGGCTATTGCATATGAGGAAACCACATGAAAAGTAAACCAGCCTTCTGGCATGCATTTGATATTTTCTGTCTATTTTTGGAGCTTGGAGAACGGGAAATAGGAATATTTACTGACATGTTGACTAGATTGAAGACGACTTAATTTCTAAGTAGAGTCATCTTCACCAATACAATCTGTGAACTATGTCCAGAAATCTAATAATGGTGCTAGTATATCTTACAGTGAGACACAGGTTTAAAAATATGTCTTAGAAAGATTTCTTTGATAGTCCAAATAAAGAAGGGGCGGTAGCTCAACTCTCAGAGCTTGAAATACCTTTCTACAGAGTCGTTGCAAGAGAATCTGCAGCTTTCATTGCTGATGGATTAGAGGGATGGTTGGGAGCTGACAGATGTGGATGACTGTGATTCATCCTGTTTACAGCTGTTTCTACCAGGTAGCTGGCAGGAAGTAAGCTGGTGCAATATAAAATCATGTAATCAAAGAATATCTCAAGTTGGAAGGGACCCATAAGGATCATCAGTATGACTAAAAGCATCATCCAGACACTCCTTGAACTCTGACAGGCTTGGTGCCCTGAAGACTTCCCTGGAGAGCCTGTTCCAGAGACTGGCCACCCTCTCAGTGAAGAACCTTTTCCTAATGTCCAATCTGAACATCCCCTGATTCAGCTTCTTTCCATTTCCTCGTGTGCTATTGGTGGTCACCAGAGAGAGGAGATCAGCATCTTCCCCTCTGCCCTCCTTGAGGAAGTTGTAGACTGCGAGGAGGTCACCCCTCAGCCTTCTCTTCTCCAAGTTGAACAAAGCAAGTGACCTGAGCAGCTTCTCGTAAGTCTTGCCCTCGAGACCTTTCACCATCTTGGTCACCCTCCTTTGGACACACTCTAATAGTTTGATGTTCTTCTTGCATTGAGGCACCCAAAACTGCACATGGTGCTTGAGGTGGGACCACACCAGTGCAGTGTGGAGTGGGACAATCACCTCCCTTGAGCAGCTAGCTACGCTGTGCTTGATGCACCCCAGGACATGGTTGGCCCTTTTGGCTGCCAGGGCACACTGTTGACTCATATTCAACTTCCCATCAACCCAATGCCCTAGATCTCATTCTGCTGGGCTGCTTTCCAGCCTTTTGTCCACCAGCTTGTATGTATAACCAGGACTGTCCTGTCCTAGGTGGAGAATCTGGCACTTGCTTTTGTTAAATTTCATACTGTTGGTGATCACCCAGCTCTCTAGCCTATCCAGATCTTTCTGTAAGGCCTCTGCCCTTGAGGGAGTCCACAGCTGCTCCTGGTTTAATGTCACTGGCAAATTTAGTTAATGTACATTTGATTCCTGCATCCAGACCTTTTATAAAAACATTAAAGAGCACTGACCCTAAAATTGTACTCTTTTTTTTAAATGCAAAGGTGCGCTTTGAAGTTTAAAATTCTCCAGTTTTGAGTAATCAGAGTGCATGCAACTTGTGACTCTGCACATGGGCATTTGCACTCAGCAGAAAGAATATCTGTGGTGTAAACTGGATCTACACAGAAATTAAATTTGTGCTCTTTTATCCTTTTTTAGACAGTAGTAGAAATGGTTCGTAGCAGCATGTCTTGGGACATCTGGAAAAAGCAGGAGGGTTTTGACAATATTAGTATCATGTAAAATCAAGAAGAAACAATTTGTAAACCCTGCATTCCATGTTAATTTGTCTGTCATGTTACAGAGACACATTTTCATTTTTATGATACATTTTAATGTATCTCTGAATTTTTAAATTTTTAATAATAGACTGGAAACATGCAAAGTTTGAAAATCTGCAGTTCACTGCTTTTCAAAGCCACATGCGCTTATACATGACAAGAAAGTAGGTTGTTATTATAATACACGTAAGAAAAATCCAGACTTGTAATAAGCTGAAAAATACTCTGGCACTGAGTCAATAAATTTCTATTGTTTACCTTCCCACAGGTCAGTAATAAACGGAACAATGTCAGCTAACAAGACCAAGCAGAGTAATGAGATCATGTCAAGCCTCCTGCCTGACAGTAGTAAGAGCTGTGGAAACTATTTTTCACCTTCCTGGAAAAGAATAACTTTTTTGTCTAATTTTGATTTTATGTTCCATTTAGAAGACAAGATTTCAAAGGAAAAATTCCTATGAAATAGCAGTGCTTTGAAATTAGCAGTGAATAAGAGTTCAAGGGAAAGGCTGTCTTTAAATTCACAAAAAATGAAAAATTTAAACAAGGTAAAATGCTAAGTTGCGAATTTAGAAAGGGGGGAATATTTCCTGCAAAGCAGAAACTCTACTAAAGTAACCAAATAAACAACTATACTTAATGCAATGCTGCAGCTAAGAGGATAAACACAGCCCTTCCATGTATAGCAAGAAAATCAGGTATGTACATAAAGAAGGTATTTTCTCCTTTCAGCATAAAATCAGTAGAATAACATGCAAACACTTTAAAAAAAAAAAATCTGTTAAAAATAAAACAACAAAAAAACAGAAAGAACTTAAGACTGAGAAAAGAAGAGAGACCTGGAGAAACCACCTTACAGTGAAGTAGAGTTTCTAGCAGGAGGTAATAGCTTTTATTTAATTAACAGTCCAGTTCCCAGTGGGAGAACATTTTTCACAAAAGAACTTTGACCTTTCAGGCCACAACCTCAAAGAGACCACAAAGTACCTTCAACAGCTGAGCCTGGGAACAAAAATTCCGAACTGCTGTATGCACTAGAAACCACGGACTCAGTAAAACATTGGCTTTATGGCACATTATATTCTTGCACTGCAGCTGACCTCCAACTCATTTATCAGTGTTCTACAGCTATTTTGCTTTCTTGTTTTAGCTCAGAAGAATTCTTAGCATTTTCATCTGCCCCTTTGGTTATAGGGCAGGTGATCATGTAAGGCAATCACTTTTTTCTCCTGAATTGTCTGATTACCACATTAGGTTAAAATTAAGCATTTCTCCTAATTTGTACTTAGCCTGAAGTGTGCTGATTCTGTTCAGACCAACAGAAGGATCTGCATGCTTGAAATTTTGTTTCTTCCAACTATATCAATTACCTAGGATTAATCTTTTGTTATTAATTCTACCTTCAAACCTTGTCTCATTTTCATCCTATGATATGTCAGTACTTTACAGCAGGATCCCAGTGTATTAGTTTATCTAAAAGAAGCTTAAGTAATGACTGGGTGATAGGCAAATATGCAACCATATGGCAATATAAATTTGATAATGGCAAGTTGCTCAATCTAGTAGGCAAAGGTATTAAAAAAGGGAACAGCAAAAGGCAAAAAGCTATCAAAATTCAGAAGAGAAAATTAGGTTCACCATTTTAGCAGTGATGACAGTTGACTGTTGGTAAAACATCCCTGAAGTATAAAGGTTTTTCCATCAAGTCTTTAAATCAAAATAGTTGGTAGCTCAAAAGAGAAACTGTAGGCACAGTGAGGAAATTATCATTTGGAACCCTTCAATCTAATTACCCAGAAGTTCAGATGAGAATATAATAGTGCTTTTGGACCTTCAAATATAGCAATCTGTAAAAAAAACTCTGTTTGTGATCAGAACAAATAATTGTACTGTCCAAAACAAACCAAACAAAAACAAAAACCAAACCAAACCCTTAGTGTGGCAAGATTTGCAGAAACTTTTAAGGAAGCAATTGAAAAGGGCAGATTTACTGAAGTCTCGTAAAACTAATTGAAGCTGTAGAAAAAGCAGTTAAGAATGGCAACTGTCAGAAGAGTAGACAGCATAAAATCTAATAAAAAATGCAGAACAACAGAAGTGACTAAAGATGGCAGTTAAGCAGAGGTGCTAAGATGCAGAATGCTTCAAGACAGAAAATCAACCTCTGAAAAAATGAAAAAGACAAAGCTGCATGTCTGATAGGAATACAGTAAGATGTAGAGATGATTGGGGGACATGACGATTGCAGAAGTATATAGTGGATTATGAATACCTTTATTGTCATATAAATAATCTCTCATGTATATAATGGTCTAAAGAGAATGACATTACCTTTTCTGCAAATTTATGTGCGTTATTCCAGAAAGGAATGCATACAGGGAGAGAAAGCACATTAGTCAAGACAGTAATTACCGAAGGAGAAAAAACAATAAACATAGAACCAACAGAAATCTAAGAAACAAACTTCAAATGGTGAAGGAGGGGATAATATGTATTTTAAATCTAGTGAATGAACTTTGTGTTACACAGCTGCCCCGTGTATCATTTATTACTGAAATGCTAATGTATTTAGGAGAACGCTAGAGAAACAGCTCTCAGAACTGTTGTTAGAATCTATGACATGCAGAGAAAATGGTTCAGTAAAATAAGAGAAGAAAGGAGAGTCATAAAGAAAGAAAGAGAGATTGCATTATGTTACTGGGACATCTTCCCATATGACAAGTGGGGCAAGAAAATGGTAGAGTGGATAGATAGATTTCGGTGAGACTTATAAAAGAAATTAGGAGAATTTTTTGCACAAATCATGCCAGAAGAAAGTGAGGAGTGCTGCATGGTGGATTATCTTCCTCTGAGTGAAACCTCTCTATGATATGAGCTGATCAGTTGGTTTAGGAGAGCATCAGAGTAGAGACAGAGAGCTCAAACTAATGCAGTGAAGTTCAGAAAAAATGCAAGACATCTACTTTCTTTTTTTCTTGATTGCTATTTATTACCTTCTACACTTCTCTGAAAATGCCAAAACTGCTGGCTGTCAACAAGATGTACTTAATATGAACAAGGGGAATAGTCCCTTGTAAAGAACATAAGCATTGATCCATATTACAGATAGATGAAATATCAGAAATTCAGTGGCTCCATAATTGTATCATAATATCTACATAACTACTTTGTTTTAATTAGAAACTTTTACCAACCTAACAAATAAAAATTATTAATGTTACTCACATTCTATGTTATGTAGAAATACTGATAATGACAAAAAATATATGGATCTAATTTTGACATCAAATACATTATAAAACTGTAATAAGTATTGCAAAATGAGATAAACTCTCAGTTTGTGATTTTGTCTTAACTTGTCATTTGCAAGGAGACAAGTCAGAGTGATACAGGAGCTTTTTTGAAAGGTTACAGGACATATTACATATGGAGTGATATACAGAATGATTCCTGCCAGTAGAGACACTGGACTATGTAACCAGCTCCAAAGCTCCTGGGACAAAATACACACCTATACAAGTATGAAAGGTAAATGGCAGTGATAACTCACAACTGTGGTACATCTAAATCTACTGAAGTTTCCAGATGTTTTAAAATTTAGTTTTTTAAAATGCCACAAATACTTCAAAATATGTTAGGAATTTTTATTACAATATTATACAGTATGATTACAGTATTAATACTAAACACAATATCTGTTCTTTCACCTTACCTACATACATTTTCATAGCCGTCTTGCTTTGAAACAGTATCTCTAGTTTTCTGGATGGTTATTTATTATTTCCCCATTTTCAAAATTCATTCCTCTTTACAAACCTTAAGAATAATTTTTACCCAAATGAGCATTTCCACTTTAAAGTGATTGAAAACTAAGCAGCTACTTACTATGAAATCAGCTACTGAGAAATTTTATATTCACCACTTGCACTATTAGAGATTTTGAAAATATTTTTCTTCTGCATAGAAATTAATAGTTACAAAGCATTGAAGTCTTCAGCTATATCAGGAATCATTCTTCAAGTACATTTATTAATGTTTCATGCAATGGAATTCTTCATTTTTGCCTCTGTGACCTTCTTCACAGAAGAAGAATTTCAAATTATGAATTATTTTCTTCAGATAACAGTCTGGGTCTGTATGCTAACTCTCCTCTCTCTCAGAATATTTCTCTTTTTCATAATTTGGATCACTATACATTTTTCCCAGGCTTACAGTATTTTTATTTAAAAAAGCATATTGTAAAGAAGTACAGAGAAGATATTCTTCCTTCTGAAGAGCTATTATCCTTAACAGCCTCTTTTTAATTAGCTCTTAACATTTTTTGCTTTCTTTAAGCTTTCTCAGAAAAATATATTATTACAGAACAGCATGTTCAAGAATATACTCAATAATCTTTTTTTCCAATAATAAGTAACACATGGAAATGACTTAGTTATTCACTAAGATTATAGTCTAGCCAGGGTTCCAGGTATCATTACTTAATGAAGAGCACTTTAAAATCAAAATTTCAGAATCTTTTGTCTGCAGGTTTCAAAACTCTTTATGTTATTGATGTTTTTGAATTTTACAGAAACTTAATGGAACTTACATTCTGAACCCATGCTGGCATTTTTGAGAACACCTTCCATGATCACTAAGTTAAAGGGACTTAACCAGGCATATTAATTTTTCAGTATAATTACAATCTTTTCTTAATAAATACTTCAAAGGGCAGAAGAAGCATCTGGCTCACTTAAAAGCAGGGAAGTTGAATTCCAGCAGTAAGTCTTCCACTAATTCACTCATGGTTACTGAAGCCAGCAGTTTTAAAAGCCAGCAGCTAAACTAAGGTACTAAAATACACTTCAAGGAAAGATTTACATTGACTGTAGGAGGCTCTGAATCAGTCTGCAAATGACTGATTAGTAAAATGTGCTGAATACTTGCACTAATTGCTTAAGTCAACAACAGATGGAGGAGTTGGCATCTGTGAACCTAAGGCCACTCCTTCGTGTACCCAACTTTAGGCGTGCAAGTGTGAACATTTGAGCTCAAGCTTTGCGTCCCAGCTTTTCAATCAGTAAAATAAGTCTTAAGGAAACCCCATTTTCACATGTTATAGTGAAAATGCTATTTAATTCTTCATACATCAGCTATGTCACAGACAACCACACATACAAACGACCACCAAACAAGCCCTTTCAGCCAGCCCTCCCTTCCTGCTCCACTTCAACCCCTCCACACCCAGCTTCCAGCACTGGGCTCTCTTCCTGATCAGCAGTCAACTTTGTTCCCAAACCAGTCTCTTCACGCCTACCCAAGATCCTCCTTACCCAGCAATCTTAAACTATAGTGCTGTTCTGTCTTCTCCCCAACTATCTCCTAGCCTCCCGACAGCCAAATTTTATGTCCTGTTCCATCCCAGGGAACAGGAAGGCTGTGCCAATCAGAAAAAGGTCACCAGGATCTTCAGTATAAGAAAACAATTCACTTCATTTTTGGAAAGAGCAGAACTACTTGGGGTGAAATTTTCCTTCACTCTCAGACACATGAGAATACACACAACTACACAAAAGTCGTATGAAAGAAAATCCTGTTTTGCCCCAGTGAATTCAAATGATACTAGATAGATCGTATCTGGAAAAGATATTAACAACTGAAACCATTCACAGAGAAAACTTGGGGTTGGAAGATGGGGAAGGGAAGCTGAGCTTGGAAGCTTAGAAAGTGTTTGGACTATCTGGGAAAGAGACATGCTAAGTAAGATGAATAGGTGAGCTGCCAGTTCTGCCTGTGAGGTAGAGAAACATATGCAAAATCACAGAAAAACAGGTAGCTCCGGTGTTTGAATATAAGAAAGTAGCAAACAAATTACTATTTTCCAAGAACATGATTAATGCTCTGGTGATAATTTGGAAACAAACACCCAGAAGGAATATTTAGAAGTGCAAACTGAGGACCTACGTATCACTAAAATATTCTGAGTATAACAGCATTTTTTTCATTTAATTTCTAGTTGCACCAAAACCTATTTAATATTAATTAAATATTTAAGGTTAAGTTTTTTTCTTCTTCTTGTGTACTATAGTACAACAAAACAAATGAGTTTGCTAGTGCTACATTTGAGTGCTTTGAGGAAACTGGTATTATTTAGAGCCAGCTAATAAAAGAGTAACTGCATGTACAGTACAAATAACAAAATAAGCATTATGTTGTCCTAATGCATCAGTAAAGGATCCATTTCTGACCATTTTCCACACAGACCATTTGCCTAATGAAATCAGACTTCCTTCCTCCTCAAAGCACTGCTTTGTATTACCATGCCTGGATGAAAATAGCCTTTCACTGACTCAAACCACTCTCTTACATTATCACAATGTTCAAGCACAGTACAAAGCAAATTCAGTCATACAGCCAGCCTGATGCTGAAATGAAAAAAATCCCATGTGACTATCTGAGTGAAAGGTTTCACAACCGAACTTTGTAGAGTTAGCAAAATTGTACTAAACTCCTCATATGCCAAATTCAACAGGGATATTCAATGTGCACTTTGCTTGTATGCACCCACCTAGGGCAGAAAAAACAAGGCTCTAAGACATAAACAACCTCAGGGAAAACATTCCAGCACAAATTTTGCCCATAATCTTACTGATGTATAACTATTGGGAAATCCTACACTAGGATAGAGGGGCTAAATTTTGACCTTTTTGGGCATCTGCAATGTGAGAGCAATGGCATTATAGCAATTTAATAGAGATCAATACAGCTATTTGATTTCACTATTAGTATCTGACAGCCCATGTGCAAGATCATACAGCTTTTCTCAAGTGTTTAAAGTGGATGTATTTTCTTTCTTAGATTTAAAATTAACAAACCTTTCCAGTCAGCTTTGAAAGATCCTCTCCTCCTATTATCTGCATATCTTGCATAGACTGATCATTCTGAAAGAAGAAAGACAAAACTTTAAATTGGATATAACTGTATAAAATAAAAATATAAACACGTTAACTTTTTTTTGATATTTCACAGTCTTGGTTACCAATATTTTCTAATGCTTGTTAGTATTGGTGCATGACAAAATCACACTCTCACTTGTTCCTGTGACTTCTGTCATCTCCTGGTTGTATTTAAGCTGGCATCAGGCTCCAGGCTTTACTGAACTACAAAAAGTTGCCTCTTTCTTTTAAAAATAAATAATGTTTCCTTGCTTGCTATTTCTTCATATGACAAGTGTTGAGTAACGTATTTGTCCCTTTTGCAATGGGAAGACAGGAGCATCTCAACACTTGACCAAACACCTATAAACTCTTTCTTTTTTTGGAACAGCCTCTAGAAACACAGGCAAAAAGTGTTTACATCTGTCACTCACATAGAGAACTCAGCTATTTTTGAAGAAATTCACTCAGTATTTTTTTCGTGGGAAAAAAGTTTAGCAAAAATTACCACTTGTTATCAGGAATATTTTCAGTGTGCCACACAGTTTTAAAAGTTTTGGTTTTGCTGTTTTAATTAACTCAAAGATAAAATCCTTGAAGTCAATTGTGTGAAATAAAACACAGCCAATCAGGTCAAAACAAGCACTACAAAATAGTATGGTTTGAATTTCCTATTAGAAAAGGCGGGTTGTTTGTTTGTTTGGTTTTTTTTAAAAAAACAGTAAAACTTTTTTTGGTAAAATTGTTTTACACACATTTCTATTTGAAATTCATTCTGATGGAAAACTCAATCATCTCCAGTTCAAATTCATTAGCAGCAGCACACAAAGCTAAGATCACATAAGGGAGACATATGAAAGCCCTACTTTTAAGGAAAGATAAAAGAGGCCTTAAAGGAGGTAGCAAATTTAAAAATATACAGTCAGGGCCAGGCTATATGAACTTTCCAGAGAAAGCAAGAGCAAAACTAAGAATAGTTCATGTGAGGTTTCTGCCAAATTTATGCATGTGCTAATCTAATCTCCATATCCATAGGAAGAGAGTGTTAGTCCGATTTCAATAATGGCTGCAGTACCACTATGTGACACTGTAGTTTACAGTGTGACACTTGTAGTAACATCACCACAAACAACTCACAAAAAAGCAATCCTGGAATGCTTTGCTTTTATTTCATATATCCAGTGCTCTGAGGTCAAATGTTTTTCCATGAATAAATAATGGACAGCAGGAGTTATAAGGTAGGTGAGGGGGCTAAGGGGTTTGTAGCTCCTCTTTTGTCCCTCAAAAACCAGCACCAGCAGAGGCAGCACGGACACGCCTGCCATGCCGCACGGTTACAGCTGCACACCTCTGCAGATGGAAACCGCATCTGCCCACGCTCACAGCCCAGGGGGCAGAAGTCCCAGGACTTCCAAGGCACCTTTGATCACAAAGCAATCTGGCAACCCCAGGAACTATTCATGGTCCACATGGAAATGGATGGTCCAAATTAACACAGCCTTCCTCAGTAACTATAAGTAAAGGTTGCAGAACTGCCCAGATGACAATTTTTCACATTTGCATACTGCAGACCCACCAAAAGGCTCCCCTTTTACTCAGACTCTGCTCCCCAGGAAACTCTCACACCACAGCTTTGTAAAGGTCCTTAGCAGTCATTGCCTTAGAAGACAGGTTTTCAGACCTGCCTCCACTTTTTCTGCACCAGATCTAGGAGCTTTAGGTCCTTTTCATGCTGCGATTTGTTTCCCGGGAAAGAGCTAGAACAGGAATGAAGGTTACATCCCATATGTTTTCTAATATAAGTTTCAACACTTCTCTTATTTTTATAAAGAAAAACAGAAATAAAATGATAAAAAAACCCCGAAACTAATGAAGCAAACAACTGATTCCTCGGAAGATCATTTAAAAACTAAATACAAAGTGGAGATAGAGAAGATTTTATGGTCAAGGCTATTAAAAGCAGATGGTTGCTAATATCTATCATGGCATGTGTAACCAAGGCAGTGACAAAATATTTTTTCATTTTCAAATGAGAAAGACTGGAATTTCAGTAACAGAATTACTGAAGGGGCAGTTTGCTCTTAGTTGTTAGTAGAAAATGAGAGAGAGAGAAAAAAAAAGATAACAGTGAGGTGCAATGATTAATGAATTAATTTATTTTTAACTAAAAAAAAATCTCTTTCAGCAGTCTTCACAGCAACACTGTTTCCTTTGCATTTGGTATTTCTGGCTCCAGCTGAAAGGAAGATGCTGAAATAGAATCTCCATTGCTGGCAAGCAGTTAAGCAAACACAAATGCCATTGAGAGCCGGGGGATCAGAGCATCCCGTCAATCTGGGTATTCACACATTGGCTGTTGTGACACAACTGCACACAATTATGAAAATCCTCCTGTTCTGACTGGAGATCAATTGCTGTCAGAGGACGGGGCTGAGTATTCACTGTGCCTAACATGTAGGAAAATGCATCTCGGAACCATCCAGCCGAGGTGCTTTCAAGAAATTTAAAGAAATTACTTGCATCACATCATTCAATTGCATAAAAAATTTCAGATCATTGATTTTAATGCCATTTATAACTATCTCTACATTCATCAATTAGCTCATATTGTAAAATATATGCCTGCCAAACAGCAAGACTCAATACCTGGATATCACTTTACCGCAATCGTAATGTGCATTATTGTTGCCATAGGAACCTCTCAATGCTTTTTTCTGAGTTCTTCATTTGTAATCTCAAAATAACACTGCACTAAATGTTAAGTCTAAAGTACAATAAATGTCAGGAGAGAAAAAAAATGGTACTGTTTCATTCAGTACCAATTACTGTCAATTTAGAACTGTTTGTTTAATTTTCATGGTCTCAAGTCATTCAGAGCTTCTTTTTTCCTTTGGGAGTTGTTCCATACCTTGACAAAAATTATATGATTGAATCTCTAGGACTTCTTATAAATGCAGAGACATGAATTAAATGTTCATTTTCTGTCTCCCAAATTTCTTCAATATTTGCTTTCTAGCATCCCTAAACCCTATCAACACTACTTTTTCTGTTAAAAGCCTGACACTAAATATCATGTCCCACATAGCGACATACCAAAATCAAACTATGTTTTGGTTAACACAGCACAAAATTTATTGCAACTGTTTCTAACAGGACATGATGCATTTTTTCACATCCCAAGCTATATTTAATACTGATTTCTGATTTTTTCTGTGTTTAATAAATCTGCATTTTCCAGCATAAATCTCAATTTCTTTGTTTTTACTTGCTATGTTGTGCTTTTTCACCTGTTCAGATTTATTTTATAATTTTATTTGACTCAGACCTTGTCAACACACATCTTCAGATCCTATGAATACTTGATGAATGAAAGCAAGAATGTTGCTATTTCCACATCTATTTTTCATGGCATGCAAGATAAAACTCCTGACTTTCTATGCTGATTGGAAGTATAGATATTTAAATTCCGTCTATACTAAGTCATGTCTTTTGAACTGGGTGGGGCTCAGAATTATTACATCTCTTTTACATCTCCTGAGATCAACACTTGGACATAGTTCAAGTTACAAGTGAAATGAGTTGGGTGGTCTCAGGAAAATTTATTATCAACAGCATTGCTCATCTGAAAATTGCACCAAACTCTGAACATCTGTTACTCTTCTAAAGAATCAGAATCTGGAGTACATTAATACTGAAACAAAGATTCTTTAATCATGGCAAAAAAGTAGCTCTAACATAAGAGTTTAAATGCACAACAAAATTATCAAATATGGACAGCAGGTCATTACCACACATTTAGTTACTATAGTCCGCATAGTTCATATGGAATTTATTGGAAAAATGTGATTACCTTTTTCTCCCAAAATTCATCAGGGAAACTCTTAACAAAGAAGGATGTGATCATCAGACCTCTTTTACTTCGCTTTCTGCCACTTCAGTGATACAGCAGATCTGCCAACCTGAGGATTCCTATAAGGACACCTCTCTCACTTTGCACCATATTCCCATCTTTTACAACTGGGTTTTCCAGAAATACTTTGACCAAAAAGAAATGATTGACAGATCATTGGTTGGATCAGTCCCTCGGAACTTCAAGCTGTTGAATATAGAGCATCTCTAAAGCTTCCTTTAGACTCCCCTAATGGCCAGGTAAAACGGTTGGGACACAATTACTGCCTGTGAGGTTTCTGACTTATACCCACAATTGGCAAAGTTTGAAAAGCAAGAGTCAAGCACCACTTCATCAATAGCTTTGGGGCAGCATGTCCACTAAAGCAGAGTAGAGTTCAGTCTCCCCATTTACTTTGGCCTCACCTTTTTATTTTCCATTAAGACTGTCATTAACTGTATGTGATCTATGCTGCTTCTGTTCTCATCAGGTGACCCATGACCTTTAAATGTCTTCACTAAAAACAGGATTACTCTGTTTCTAATTTAGTTATCTGAATGTTAAGACATCTAAATCTATCTATCCTGGGCTCCCTTTGTAATCAATGGGGAAAACAAGATAGATCACACACATAATCTATTTCACCATATGGGAAATCTACAGCAAGTAACTCACACCTAGACATCTAACACTGAGAAATCTGCAGTTAGGTGAGATGAATCCCAGCTTAAGAGATGTGATCAGTATTTTCTTCCTAAAAACCTCAATGAGCACTCAGAAATAATTTATTTTCAATCACATTTACCAGAGGCACATAGTAAGCAAAGATATAACTGTTTTCCATTAGCAACATCCTGAGCTATCCACTTAGGCTCAGTCTCACACAAATGTTTAACACAATTCCCCTCAGCACTACTCCAGGATAATTTGCTTGCATGTTTACTCAAAGGTTTAATTTTAATCTAGGTGAAATATACTTAAGGAGAACTTTCAAAAGATACAACCAGTCTAATATTTCTTCCAACTTATGTAATGGAAAAAATATTCGTAAGAAATCCGCAGATTTTTGGCAAAAACATTACACTGGATGATTAACAGGGCTCTACACTCTGAACTTTTTGGAGCAGAAATACAAATTTACCTATAGGGTTTACCCACTGATTTCATGTGTGGTGGGTTCATGATCATCAAGAATGGAGTCTTAATGAGCTTCAACAAAACAGTAACTTGTATTTCATGCTGGAGGACAGATAGCAACTGGATAGGCTGCACTAACAGTAACTTTGAAGGTGATCTGAACAGCTACATTTTGAATGGCACTGATGGAATGAGGTGGATGGTATTAAAGCCAAAGAGGACGTGACAATTACCAAGGTAATGAATGATGAGGATTTGAACAAAATCCTTGGTAGTGCACACAGTAAAGAAAAACTGACACTTTGAAATATCACATGGACGCAACTGACTTATGAAATGGATACGTGTTTTCAGATACGTGGCTACAATATACTGCTGCAGCAGAAATTGAAAATTACAGAAAACCCAAGCAGAACTGTATACTCTGGCATAAAAATTAACACATATTACTTACATGTTTTTCAGTTGAAACATAACTCTCAGATGAAAGCAGAGAAGATATGTCAAGAAATTGTTTCCAGTTAATCTCTTTCTAAAATGAAACTGCAGAAGCAATGTCTTGTCACATAACTTTTAAACAGAAAATTATTACTTTTCTGTGACTTAGTTGAGGCAAACTGATTCATAATATATCCAAGCCTTCTGTATTTAAAAAAATAGCATTGCAGAAATTAATTGCAGGTATTGACAGGGTTTAAATAGATATATCTGCAATTACAAAGACTTCTGCTTTGAAATTACATACTGTTCAATAATTATAATATCTCTTGCTACATGACCATGCTCTACCATCTCAGACATGAACATAATAATTAAAATGAAAATTTTTATGTTCCAGTTTGGATGCTGGCACCCTAGTATGAAACCTAATTGCTTTTGCAGCCTGAGAAGTACTTCAATATATGAGTATGTTGGTTGGGGAAGTGTCAGTATGGCATCTACATCATCTGTTAACCTATTCTGACTACTAGGTCAAGCCAAACTGACATATAAAGTAAAGGCTATGAAATTACCCTCAGTATATCAGCAAAAGTAGGAATATCCATGGAGTGGTGATACATAAGATGCTGTACTTAGAAGTAACATACACTTGAACTGATGCCATTTTGGGTTTCTTCTCTAAAGAACAACAGCTAAGAACAAAGGACCCCAAGAGTGATTCTGACCCCAAGGTGAGAACATGGACTGTCATAGTTTCCATAGCAGGGAACTAGAAGGACTATCCAGGCATAAGTAGCAACATTCAGAGAATAACTAGTAAGTACTGTTAAGCTGGAGACTTGTGCAAATGAGTGGGAATGATATGGATCACTTCCCTGTAAAGACTGGAAAGCACGCCTTCCCTTGCCCACAACCAAATGTATACCACCAAAGGGCTGACTGCAACCTCCAGGGCACACCCACCTTCAAAATAACCAAGTGCCAGGTTACTGCTGTATTTGTAGGAGGTGCCTTGCAGACAAGCCAACAATGCTGAATCAACTGGAAATTAAATACAGTAAACTGGCATACACCCACTGTCAGAACATCACCTATCCCGCAGGACAGTAAAGGTACTTTTGCACTGAAGCACTGGTGGTTTCATGTATCTCTGTTAGCTTTAAAGTTGAGGCTGTGATGCCTTCCTGAGCTGCTTAGTAATCACACCACTATGATGGGCTGAGATCTGCCTTGTTGCTACTGCCAGCATAACCTGAGATAGTGAATTTTAAACTGGTATAGGATATCTATATCTATCTGAGCTCCAGTTACTATAGTGTAAGGCATATTTTACATCTCTGTGGTTAGAGCTACAGTATAACTAATTTGAAGATTTCACTTATTTTTTATTCTTTTTCTTCCTTGTTGTTATTCCTTAACAAAAAAAACTCCATTGCACAGGTTTGGAAGTGCTTCAAATTCAGGCTAGTCTATCCAGTTCCAGGGAAGGCCAAAGTTCTGCAATGAGGAAGTTGGCTTTGGACAGAGAAACACAAATAACGAACTTACTGACAGCAAAGGTACTCCTTATCAGCTGACTTGCGGTAACACGGGTATGTTTCTTCCCTGCTGTAAAAGCAAGGCAGGTCATTCAGCTTAAACAACTCTCAGGGCAACAGTCATCTGTTCACACACTCAGTAATTTCTTGTGCACCAGAACTCCTGCGTGCCTTCTCTGTATTTAATCCAAAGAAGGTAAAGTATCTTTAAATAGATACTAGAAAATTCATCCCCTATAGAAGTTGCTTCCATGGAGATTCTCTGGCATACAACGAAGCATGAACTGCCACTGAAGCTTTTCCCTTCCCAGTCAAGGCGTTTGGATTGATCTCTCATGTGTGTCCTCAGATATCAGCAAAGGTGAACTCACATGCAATGTTAATGCAGTTAACACAGGTTAATGCAGATTATACCTGCAACTAAGACCATATTTGCTAAGGCAAAAATTAACAGCTGTAAATTATTTACACTTTTTTATTTTGCTGGAAGCATGTGTTCAACACTGCATTTCTACCTAAGTTCTGTACATATACAGATATTTCAAGTATTTTCAAATAAAGAAATTTTTTTAAAAACATGACTGCATACATGATCTACCTCTCTAATTTTATTGTGGGTAAAACCTTCCTTAAAATCCCTAAACAGAGATACAATTTTAGGTTTTTTGGCATAAACACGAAGTAACTCTACAGGAAAAGAGCCAAACTGTTGTAAATTGCAGCAGAATTCAGACCAGTTAACTTGGCCAATAACAATTATAGACAATAAATAATTTCATATTTTCTTCTCTGGTTTAGCAATCAAGTCTTATGTATTTGCTTAGTATTGGTTCAATGGGCTATTTTGTTTAAGAATGAAGCAGTAAGATTGCAGCTCTACTTATAACCATATGGCAAAACTAGCATCTGTACATTTAAAAAGGTCAGCAAGAGCTGAAATCAAGAACATGTGATACTAAATGTTTTGAACCAAATATAAATCAGAAACACAGTATATCCTCAAAACTCAGGTTAGTTTCCACAGAGTCTGAGGCTTCCTTGTACTGTAACTTTTTTTTATTCTGTAAAATAATATTTAAAACATAGAAATAAAATCTGTGTATGCTCCAGGATCAGAAAAGGTACTAACAATTTCATAGGGCTGTTAAGTGGTGTGAAGTGAGGTTCAGACCACATACTTTATCTCCAGAGATGGGAGGCAAATAAAATTTGAAACTTACAAGCAAAAGAATTAGGAAGTATACTCTCTAAAACTGCCATAATACTACTCAGGTACTGATTTCAGACTGCCAGGAGGCATCACTAAGGATGTCCACCTTTTGTGATAATAATGTGATACAAGCCCACACTCTTGAAATAGGAGACTTGGGCTTCTTTTCTTCCTCGGCTCTCAGAAGGCCACCATAAGCTGAAGAGTGTAGGGAAAATCTTCCTCCTGTTACTATGCTATGGCAATGCAAAAATCATAAAGGACATCAAGCATGCTATGGCAAACTATACTGACTCAACTAGAAAAAGGTCAGTTTGAGTTCAAGTCCACATTTACTAGGGTACCTGTCTTTTATCCAATTATTGTTTGTCACTAAATGCATGAATGTTACAGCAGCAGAACTAAAAGTCATGCTTCCCAGCACCAACAGAGGGGCTCAGCATGCCAGCTGGGACACTGCTAGATCCATATGTACCATCCTACCTCATTTTTTTAATTGTGTTGTAAAGTAATGAACAGAGTAAATGAACATTATGGAAAATCATATAGTGAATGTGTAGCTCCATACTAAAATCCCTGTCCTTTGAGAGGTTCTGCAAGAACAAGAGAAGACAGATTTCTCTAGACTAAACACAATGCACTAACTTTCTTACCCTGACTATCAGCAGTTCCTAGGATTTGGTGATAAAAGGAAGGTAGGAGAAGAATCTTCAAATTTGTCAAATAGCCACAGACTGAGAAAACAGATAGACAGGTGTAAGCAAATCACAAAACTCTCTCATGGTTAGTCCTTTCCAGCAATCTGTAGTCTAGTGTATCACTGACTTCCACAACTCAGTATTGCTCTCTTCATACCACTGTGTTTAGTCCCTTGGCTAGTGACAACTTAGAAACTTTTGACAACACACACATCCTTCATGAGCTTTCTTGAAAGGTTATTTTATAGCATCCCTCCTCTATTTAAATATTTTAACTTCTGTCTATAAAATGAGTGAAAAGAATTCTATATTTGTCACACAGGTAAGAACTGCAATAATACAGTACTATTTGTTATTGCTATATTCCTTTAAAGTAATCTTTTTGTTTTATGCCTTACAGCACCCCTGGGGTGTGGCACTGAATGAACATCGCACATGCTATGATCTGTTTTAAGAAACAGCATTTAAGAGATGCCAGTAAAAGAGAGTCATAGAACTCCTTGGGAAAATGAGAACCCTCCGGCTTCTTTTAATTAATTTTTTCCCATTTCAGATCTTAATATAAAAAAACCACACACTAAATGGTATTATTAGCATTCAAATAAGTAATCAAGATGGTATTTTTCCAATGCATAAACATGTCAGATCTTATTTGTACAACAGGATTAGCAACCATTATGTTCTGGACCTTTCTTATACGTAAGAGACTATCTCCCTGTCACTAAAAATCTGTGAGCAGACTGAAAATACAGTCTCTCTTAATCACAACATACAGGATCATTGCAAATGTCATAATTTAGTAGTAGCTTGCTGTATTTTCAGCGGAATAAGAAACAAAATATTTTACGAAGACTAAACAATTTTTTAGGCTTTGTAACAAACCACTGCTTTACAACAAATATTGTATCCAGGGGAACTTTAGAATCTAACTCTTTGAAAAGATGACCTCTTGAATGCTTTTAATGAAATCCCTTGATGCTTTGAATCTGTTTTAAAACTGACCAATTTTAAAAACATCCACAGTCTCAAATGTTAAGATGTTCCAGAAACCTGGATTGCTTAAAAATACCAAAGATTTAAGCTCACGAAAAAAAAAAAAACTTAAGAAAAATGAACTTGAGATCTAAAACTCCATTTATACATAGTAGCTGTACCCTCTGTAACATACTGTAATCTAAAACAATTATTTCAAATTGGAAAACATTTTTCAAAAGAAAACATTACAGCTTGCTAGAAAAATGTGACCCTTGGGGAGACAAATTTCTCCAGAAAGATTAGAAAATACCTCTTGTGGAGTTTGCATTAGATCTGAAGTCCAGAAAAACAGAGTATCAACCCACAATACAGGAAAACTGTAACATTTTTTCATTTTGAAAAAAAGAATTCCACAGCTAAAAATCACAAATCAGTATAAAGGACGGTAATACCTAAGCAGGGAACAATAGATAAAAATGAAAAGTATCTTGACAAGGCAAGTAATTACTTGCTTTAATACGGCCCATAAATGCCTTAAAACGATATTTTGCTATTGCTGGAGAGCTGTAGCACAGCTCGGTACCACTCTGCCTTCACTGCCACATCTGTTCTCGTTCCATCCCTATGGCAATCAGGCTGCTTCCTACTCAGTTCTCCCCCGGCTGAGCTGTTTGGTTCCCCCAAATCTTTTATATGTGAGTCACTGAAACACTTACTCATACTTAAAAAAAATCACTAAGAATTCAGATGGTGCTAACATATTTAAGTGGTGTGTAGGTGTGTTATCTGATGCATACAGTAACAGAGATCACCCTTCTATGAGTAAGTTTTACATTACAGATAAACTTGATAAACTTACTGTATGACAGGCTTATTATGACCTTTCCTGAACTATGCCCACAAATTAACACCTACTTATATTATTAGTAACACTCCAAGCCCCTAAGCGGTGTCCAACAGGAAAATACTGTATATTTTAATTAAAATAACTTAAATCAGAAACATTTTCTTCCTCCATACGCTCAAGACAGCCTGGAGGGAGTGATGAGATTAAGCTCTCATATTTTCTCTGCATTCATGTTAAATGGAAGCTGTAGATGCCTAGAAAGGAGAGCATCTGCCTCCAGACCTGAGAAGTTTCACAGCACTGAATTTTAAGGTCACATTTTATTACACATAGTACAGCCTTCTTCAGTTTGCCTTAGAACACTATGAAAAGTAGGTTGGCTCACAAAAATAATCAGGGTTTAAATATCCCTGGTCCCCCTGATACCTCTGAGGTACCTGATGAAAAGATGAATCTGGCAGGAGAGTTTATTCTCAAAACTGCCTGAATCATGCTGTTACTCTTCTTTAAAAAATACATCAGCTGGTTGCAACAATAAGATTTTGGGATAACTTCTGCTACTAACACATGTTCAGCTATTTCTCTGAAAAACTTTAGTGTCTCTGAGGCTGACATTTTGCAGTAAGACACTGCTGCAAGTAGAAGTGGGTTTTGTTTCCTTCATGAAAAATATCCTATTTTTAAACAAGTCTTAACACTTGAAGAATGAAGATTTGGTCACAGTTAGAAGGACTGTCAATTGTAACATCTCCAAGCATTCTATCCACACAAAATATTATTTGTTTCCACTGTTCTTCACCTTCTTAACCATCTCAGGTCTTATCAAGAAATAATTGAAGCATCAGAGATACAGAGACAGCACCAGTGCCCGCTTAAGGTTTGGGAGTATCTTTGGCTTGGAACTGTAAAGGACCTTTTATTCACTCGTTTTAGCACATTTAAGCATTTCACAAAACTTTCACTCAAAAAGACACTACTATTTTAGGATGCAAATGCCATTTTATCCATTCATAGACATGGAAAAGTAAAGAGAGACAAAATCCCTTTGACAATTCTAGTAGATTCCTACTCTCAAATCTCTCATCCGTAGCTTGCCCATAAGACATCTATTTGGCAGCACTGACAAACACTAGAACACATTTCTCAGAACAGCAACAATTTTAAGGTCTATATCCTTGACGCTGGTAGCTTCTGTGGGCTAAATTAATGTCATATTTTTGTCACCCATTATCTTCTAAAAGTATATCATGCTGCAAAATTATCTGCACAAGTATGCCCTGTCTAAAGTGCTGACTGCAAACCGTATCTCTGAAAAAGGTTAAAAGAGTATATGTTAGTTTTGAATGTCTAATACACGCACAACCTCTCTCCAAATTAAATAAATGAACCACATTTTGCTTACACTGAGGATATTTACTTGTATATCAAATCGATAATTCTTAGATAATTTGGAGTTCAATCCTGTGAAATTATTGCAGAATTTGGCCTTGAAGTTGATAGGAATTCATTCCACCAGGTAGGCTGCAATTTGTAATTCTTCCATGGCTGACTCAGCATCCGGAAGACGAAATGGTCATCAGCTAGACTGTGTTCACGAAGCAAAATAAAAGGAACTCATAACCTGCTCAAGAAAAAACCTGCAAGTACAAAAGTTAATGTGGATCTTCTTTCATCTCAGGACGTGCATTTTTCTCAGATAGTCACAAGCTGTGTTTTCATGACACATAGGCACAGAGGTAACCACTGTAACACTGGTGTAGAGTCTGGGTACAGATATGAATCATTAAATGAAAACAATACACTTAGTTGTTCCTTTTGTGTTGTTAAATGAATAAAATAATTTTGAAGTTACTTGCTTTTTAGGGTCAGAATTACAGCATACTGTTGTAAAGTTCATACTGATCTCAAAAAAAGCAAGTTCCATGCAACAAAATTATACTGAATAAGAACAGGTTTTTATGCAAAGCAGGAATGTACATTCTACACTGTTCTCTACTCTGATTATAATCTGATGCCTCATGCTGCTGTGGTTTTTTAAGATGCAAGTATTTAGTAATGGTGTATAAGAAGTAAAGCTACAGGGCAGAAAAATAAATGATTTTACTACGTTTACCAACGGGCTTTCAATTTACTCATTAAAAAATCCCTCTTTTTCCTTATTCCTACAAAAGAGAGATTTAGCAAAACTATTTACTCAGATGGCTTCATATAGCAAAGCCATTCAGATTTCTACTAAACAATGCTTGTTTTGTTGCTTGTTTTCAGAATTTTGCAGCACTAATCATCCTGTTTATGCCAAGATTAATAACCAACAGTTGTAAACGTATCTCAAACAACTTGAGGCTGAAAAGGAAACAGAATATATCAATGGATTTGTTTGTGAACAGACTTCAGTGAAACCATTGTGCATGGATTACAATTTAGAGGTCACTTTTTTATTAGTTATGTTCTGGAAACCATAAATAATGTAGTTATTTTAAAAAAATTACTCTGATTAACCAAATCCACATAATCGTCTAGAAGTTTCCTCCAAGTGACTAGCAAGCTACATTCCTTTGACGTTCATTCATATTTTTCAGGATGATTTTCAACAATATCTTCTTGACACCAGAAGATGAAAAATGCACTCCCAGAATCCACAATTCAGATAATATATGAAAAACAGTTCAATATTCTGTAATAATCTGTGCTTAAATTTAAATTAACAACTATCATGTATAATCTGATTATGAACAAGTCATGTACTATCCTCTTTCAGAAGTTCATTGCACAATTTCACAGAATCATAGGGTGACTTGAGTTGGAAGGGACCTTTAAAGATCAGCTAGTCCAACTCCTCTGCCACGGGCAGGGGCATCTTCAACTCAATCAGGTTGCTCAGAGCCCTGTCCAACCTCACCTTGAATGTTTACAAAGATGGGGCATCTACCACCTCTCTAGACAACCTGTTCCAATGTTTCACCACACTCATTGTAAAAAATTTCTTTCTTATATCTAGCCTGAATCTACCCTCTTTTAGTTTAAAATCATCACCCTTTGTCCTGCTGGTATGGGCCTTACTAAAAAGTCTGTTCCCATCTTTCTTACAGCTCCCTTTAAGTATTGAAAGACCACAGTAAGGTCTCCCCAGAGTTTTCACTTCTCCAGGCTGCACAACCCCAACTCTCTCCATCTTTCCTTATAGGATAGGTGCTTTATTTCTCTGATTATCTTCGTAGCCCTCCTCTGGACCCACTCCAACAGGTCCATGTCTTTCCTGGACTGAGGACTCCAGAGCTGGATGCGGTACTCCAGGTGAGTTCTCAAAGTTATTCAAAATAACAGAGTTTATTATAGAAGTGTTACTATTTCAAAACAGCAGAGATGACTAGTCTTCTATCACTTTAAGTCCACACAGGAATAATCAAAGAAATCAGAGAAGTATTAATTTTCCTTTAGACTCAAGGAGGATCAATCTCACTCCTAGTTTAGCTCTCCATAGCTTTCAGTGAAAAAAAGCTATGTCACTGAGATTCACTTGCCCTTACCCAAAATGTGAGGTTTACTATTATACTTACTTTTAAAATACAGTAATTGAGATAATTAAATTGACATCTATGAATAATGATATGGGATTACTAAACATTTCACAAGAACAGGATAGCAATGCATGTAGAAAGCACACTGGTCTGCCTAATAAAAGTATGTGGTGATTTTTCTCTCTTCCACCAGCCCGCACCACCTGTTTCAACAACAACTCTTAGTATGATTCTTTCAATTTTTAGCTTCCTTCATCTGTCTGCTAAAGAAGTCTTAATTAACACACATTTGCTTTCTCCTCTACTGACAGGTTGCTGAGAAATTCTCAAGAAAGTCTACAGACTCTGCATACTGCCTCTACTTCTCCACTTTATTTTTCCCATTCCATTCCAAATTTGAGCTTTAGTTTAAAGATCACATTTGGCATACCCACAGAACAGGATTATTAGGTGATACTCTTGCATCTGTTAGTAGGGGATTAGACCTGATAAGCTAGAACATCTTCTTCTGTCTCAAGCTCTAAGTGAACTTTCACCTTCATCAGCCTGTCCTAAATTGTGTCTTCCATATTGAACAAAGAGAAGCTCTAATTACTGTTTGTGAACACTGTACTCTTCTGCTATGGTTCTCATGCTATACTTTTTTACTAAAACATATCTCCTTCAGCCCTTCTCTTCATGACATCCATGTCCTTCTGTTCCTCTGTTCACTCTCTCTTTTGGTTTATCCTCAAACATTTGTTCTTTTCCAGTTGTATCCATTCATTTGTGGACACCCTAGTAAAACACCTTCCAACCTCTTCTGCTGTATTTCCTTCTAGATTCTTCTTCATTAGTTTTTTAATCTGCTAAAGTTATCTATATCACAAACATATTCAAGACCATGTTTCTTACCTCTCCTGCTGGTGTCATATTCTCCTTAGATGACATTCCCAAACCTAACTTCTTCCTCCATTAATTTTCATCCTTGACTTCAACCTACCATGTTTCTGAAAATAATTTGGAATTCTTCTATGAATCTGAAAATCCCACCTCTTTTCAAATTCACAGCTTTCATTCCCTGTGGAGGAGCAATTACTCAGGAAAAAAGATCAGTATGGTAAAACCCGAATATATTAAACTTTATTCACCCAGTTTTAAACTCAAAAATCTCTGCAGTCAATTCCACTGTTCCTAACTTATATTAAAATCCGATGTCTTAGAAATTAGTATCTGAGAAGCTGCCAGATTCTACCAGTTCTAAGGTCAGTGTTTCCAGAATACACAGTTTTCCCCTAACACTTGGTGTGCAGCTTTCCATACCTGCATCATATTTCACATGAGGACTACTGTAGTGATTCCTTGTCTATCCACCACACTTACTGCCTCACTACTCTTGTGTTCTTTCAAAAAGTGTATTTTTTCTCTTCTCTGCCTCTTAAAATTCAGACCTGCTGCTTCTCATTCAGATTTTCATCCCTAGATTTTATTTTCCTTCCCATCTACTTCCTGACTCTTACCCTTAAGTCTATATGATACTTCCGTATCTGTTTATTTCAAATATTGTATTTTCTAACTCTCACCTTTGTGCTGTCTTTTAATTTGCTCACTGTATTAGAAGATTGTGAAGTTACCATACAGCCTCTAATCAAATCCTCACTTAAACAACCCCCTTGAGCTCATTTGAATACACCACAACAAAATGAGAATGAGTATATTGTATCATCTGTAAGTCTACAAGGAATGGCATTCTCAAAAAATCATATTTCTATGGAGGAAAACTATCCATGTTTCTTCTAGTCATGATTCTTTTCCATTTCATAATTATTTTTAAAATCAGTCTTACTGATTAAGAAGCCTTAAAAATCTCAGTTATAACAATGTTATCAAGTGTCTCTTAGTAAACTGTATATTTCTTGATTAATTTACAATTAACAACACCTATTTTTTCCTTTATTGATCTACACCTGAGTATGTAAGTTTCTGTCCACCTGTGTAAACTCCTTAACTTTCTCTACTGCATCATTTTAGCATTCTACAAAAAAAAAAAAAAACCAAAAAAACCAAAACAACTAAAGAAATGGAAAAACACAGTTTGATTTCTAGAGGAAATAAAAACATGCTTTAAAACAAGGCTGCACCTCCAGTTTCAGTTGCAGGAATTCTATTAAAGGTCTAAGAACTAACACTGATGTCTGTAGAATATAAACAGCATAATTACAGTATTTTTAGGTCATGGTTTCCTAAGTTGGATTCCACTTTGTTTCTTCAAAAACAATAATAAAACAGTATTTTCCCACAATACCTGTATATATACTAAATTCAGTGATCTGACATGATAACTTGAGATAATGAAACGAGACAACACTTGTAAAACACAGGAAAGTTTCTCATAAAAACGTCCGGGCGTAGGCACATGTGTCAATACTCTGCAAACCAGATAAAACCACTCTGGTTATGGAAGTACAGGCAGCCACTTAGCTCATTAATATCCAGAGAAACTAAAAGTACTATGCTTTTCTTTAAAAAAAAAAAATAAAAAAATTGTGTGAAGTCTAAAAAGGAGTTTACATGCCCAACTTGCAGCTACTTAATATGAAAGCAGATCTTAACATACTAATTAAGTGTCTAAATTCTGGAATATGATGACAGGTTTGAAAAACACAGGGCCATGTAAAGCTGGTCATGTTTGCAATCTGTAATCATGTCTGTATGCCAGACAACAAAGTACAACATTTTGCACTGATACTTTGCAGTTAAGATGTATTTTCACCGATGCCAAGACCTGATTTTGGGTCACAATTACAGTCCATTTTTGCTACATGATTAAACCAAAAAATCTCATTTTAAATTACAACCTCTAAAAATCAACTAACCTTTCGGCATTGAAGTTAGGATGAAGCAATTAAAAAATCCCATGAGTTTGAGCTGAAATTAGTTGTTGGATTTAAACAGCTGGATGGGGGAGGGGGAGACATATCTGAAGGAAGTATATCGAAAGCAGCAGGACTCCCTTTAGGAGAGAAACAGAGAACAGTTAGTAAAAGGAAGCAGGATAAGTAATGTGAGAAAAACAGTGTCTATAAAATGAAAAAGGGATAAAAAGAGAGAGCAGTAATAAGTCTTAATAGAAAGTGGAACAGAAAAGGCAAAGAGAAGCAAAGGAGTAGAACCAGAGATGCTCTGAGAATTCATGTAGAATTTTACCTCTAAAAATGTAACTATTTGCCTCTGATTAAACTGTAAACACTGTGAGAGGTATGCTATTACAGAATAAACTGACATGGGGGATTTGGGAGTCTCATTTAAGGCCAGGATAGAGAGTCACTCAAACTAGTAACAGCGAGATCCTCGAGTGTTCTGACCACGGCTATGTTGACAATGATACATTCTCTAAAAACTGCAATTAGACAGGACACCACAATAACCCAAAATGCACAGGATAGCAGGTAGTGGTACTGGTACTTCAGTCAGCATTACATTTATGCACATCTCATGGAATGAATCTGCCAATATTAATGTCATTTCAAATTTATACTGCAGAGACATTCAGCTTCTCAAGATCAGGCAGATATCAAGCACTGTTTCCAGCACTAAATCAAGCACCGCTTCAGGTTCTAAATACAAGAGACCTGTTTGGAAGCACTTGTAAGAAAAAAAGGATTTATTTTCTAAAAACTAGATGCAAGCACTAGTTCTAGGGAAGGCACTATCTTCCTGCTAAAGCACAAGGCTAAGATCCAAAATACGCACAGCTGCTAAAGGTTAGGATCATCTAGGACTTAGTCTTCATAATTGCATCCTTGCATAGCAAAATTTGTTTTGCAGTTTCAGCTTGATTTAACATGCTTTTATTTTATTTCATAAGCAATGATGTGAAGATTTCCAAACTTTTGTTGTATACATCTCCTGCCAATCACTAGTTATGGATTAGTATAGCTAATAAGAGTTGACTTGCCACCAAGGAAAGAGGTTTTAGAACCAGGTTGTCTTCATACTGGAAAAGAGATAACCCAACAGAAAAAGCATGTGCATTGCCCCTATGCCAGCTGCAAAATAAAAACCCATTTAAGTAATTCCACGATTCGCCAAGCAGTATTATTGAAGTGCTATTATTACTACACCACAAAAAATTGAATATAATTTCCATGTGCCTTTATGTGAGACAACCATTATATTTTACTTTATTAATTAGTCCCATAATACTGCTAAATAGCTAGAAATTGTACAATACTAATATTGCACATGTCCTTCATAGACCTGACTATCAAAGAGAAGTCCCAGGACCAAATCTTAACCAAATGGCTACAAAAGGTTGTCATTGACTTTTCTTTCACAATGGAAAAAATTCAGGTTGGATTTGACAAAGTTAAGAAGCCTGTATGGTCACTGGGGTCACAGCAAAATGCCAACTGATCAACCAGCCTCTGTCTGTGAAAAGGACATAGCGTTATTGTGGGAACTACTAGACTCAGCAAGTGCTTAGAGGGAAACTGCATTATCACTCCATTTATTTAGTGTACTTACTCAGACATTTCTAGGACAACTTACTTCTAGAAATGCTCCCTCACTATGGAGTGTGAACTACAAGGTGAAATATAAAAGTATGGCTTATGCAAATAGAAATTTTAATCACACATTCTAAAAAAAAGCAGGTCATCTCGCTATCACTGCCTCACTGAAACAAATGAATCACTATTGCATAATTTCCTCTGAAGATAACAGGAAGTCTTGATCCTTACTTCAACACTGGATTTGGTTCAATGGCTTATTTCATTTTCTTATAAAACACTGTCATCATCTAGTGGTATATTTTGCTGCTATGTAAACTGCATGTTATAAAGATGAAAGCATTTCATTTACTTAGCATTAAACATTTAGACTGAGACATAGATCTATCATTTTGCAGTTATGCCAAATTATGTGGGGGTGGAAAACAAAGTAACATGAAACAAACTTGACAGAACTGCTGAGGATTTTGAGAACAAACAACATGCTGACATTTTACATGACGGAAATTTGAATAATTTTCTGTCCAAAAGTGAAGACAGACTAAATAAAAAAATACAGCTTGAGGATGCTTCGTATCCTCATTCATACTACCCATAATGCATAAAGCAACTTGAGCAAATATTTTGAAATAAAATCTCACAGGTTTTTAAAACAAAAATATCTTTCACACTGTTTTTCTTATAGTTGGGTAGGAGGGAAAATCCCATTTGCAAAAGTCCATCGTTTATTATGAACTTACAACAAGATTCTACATAAATAAGTTGTTGACTTACGTGGTAACTTTTCAGCCTAACAAAATCAACTTTCATGGAGATGAACCTTTCTGAATTTCTGCTGAGGTTTTTAATGTGCTCCACGAGGTCAGCACAGAACTTGTAGCCACCTTTGAGGACACAGAGGACCACAATATCATTGTCTCCAATGTCTTGCATAATATCTTTGGCCAATCGTTCTGTCCTGGGGCAAAAAAAATTAAGAATAAAATAACATTAGATGCAGATTCTCTACATTCATGGTACGCTTTCCATGTGGTTACAGAGAAACACTATGGTGATTATATAGCTTGACTGGAGTTCAGTGCTCACTTCAAACAAATTTATATGGAATTCTATGAGAACTGAAGTTGTAATGTATTTATTTTAAAAAGAGGAATTAAAAATCAGTTGACCCTAACCAAAAGAGATGGAAAATTCAACACAATAGTAACTGAAAAGTGAAAAAAAGAAACCTTGTGTTTAAAAGAAAATACAGGAATCATAACTTTTCCTTATGAGGGATGTTTACAATCTTCTTTCAAGGAGTTCCAACAACTCCAGTACTTGCAACTGGCTGTTTAAATGTGGTAGGTAGAAAGCTGGAGGCTGAAAATGTCCCACAAAAATCCATTCAGATATTCCTAATAAATACTCAGTTGAAAATTACCATTTCTACTTTGTAACTTTTTCATAAGATTTGTATCAGCATGTCAAAATAGTAACTAAGCATGAACAGAGTTGCACTACCAAAAATACCAAAACACCATTAAATGCCCACACTTAGAGCACCTGGGAATCACTACAAGGTGAGGAATGAGGGATGATCAAGCTGTCCCATTGCCACCCTCCAAACCTACCATCTGGACCCGAAGAGTCCACGACACTTTTCAGTTGTGCTGAATGGCAGAAGGCAATGGTGCAGTCCAGAACCATCAGGTTAATGGGCATTAATAATTTGTACCAGGGAGTTGCAAGAGTTTTATATAATTGAATGTAGTTTTTTTTTCTCCATCTTGTATTAAAAACACAGGATGGTTAGAGTGCGAGTGGGATATCAAATATAACCATATACAAAGCTTTGTACTTGCCCTCTCACTTTCAATTCAGTCTCTTGTAATCTACATTCCAATACCAATTTCACTATATGATCACACTCTCCTTTTTGTGGGACCCCTGCCTCATTCAATGCCCAAATCAGAAATTAGGTGAAAGAAATTAGACAGGGAGTTGCAAAGGCAGCTACAAGTCTAGCATTTCCTAGCCTTCAAGCTTTTTTTTACTTTCCAAATTCAATAAATAAAAGTATTTTTATAACTGCTAATATAATATTTTAGGACAAATGTTATACACACCCTGTCTGTGGATGACAGTCTTTATAAAAAAAATATAATACTACTGACCTGATAATTTATTTAGTAACAGTCAGACTACACATACCTGTCAACAATAATGCCATGAGGTATGAGCACATATTCCAGATCTCCATAGTAGTGCTGAGGATAAGTGAACAAATCCAGACTGTATCCAGGCCAATTGTCTGAAATCTGAATATCAAATAGTACTGTTAAGGATACTTCATGGTGTTTGACAATATGTAACTGATATAAAGTCAGTGTTCTAGTACACTCTGTTGGCTGAATTAATCACATGACATGCCCTCTTCCAGTTACCAAAGATAAGTGATCACAAAATGTCCGCATCTCATCTCACTCTCAGTTAGTCTGTAAATCTATACATTCACAGAAAAAATACTTTACACACTTAACATACACTAGTTTCATAAGCAGTAGAGATTAAGTAAGGCAAAAATCAGCCGACAGGTAAAGGCTTCAGCAAGCAAAGATGTAAAGTCATTAGCTCAAGAACTAAACAAACTCCAAATCAACGATTTCCACAATTCCTTATAAAAGACAAGACCTGCAAGTTCACAAGTACCTCAGAATCATTATAAAGCTTTGCTTCAATATTGGTTCAGGATAAAAAGCAACACCTAATAGTTTTTCTTTACAATCATGTTCCTCAAGTACCATATTGTCTTTCTTCTTTCTACAGCTCAGCCACATAAACCTTGAGTAGAAGGAATCTGCCCTCGTGAAGTCCACGACTTAATGGCATTTCTGCTAAATACAGATTTTAAAGGACCGTGACTGAAACTAAGCTCTGCTCATGATTTCAAGTAGTAGAGCAATAAACCATGTCTCAAAAATATCTAGGCTAACACAGCGTATTTGATGCTAAGCTGCTGAACTCAGGATAGCCCTGCCTCATGCTGTACTGAAGCAGTGTTCTGATTCATGAATTTTTGATTGAATGGGGTTTTTTTGCATGTTCATTGACAGCTACAGGCACCTCGACTGTTATGTTTTCTTAGCTTGGCCCAATAGTTTCTGTGTCAAAAAAAGTTATTTGTTGGTAACTACTGCTGATTATTTGCCCATAAAGAGCACAACTTGGACATCACTGGAACCAATGAGAGCTTCTCCCCTGACTTACACAAGCCTTGAAACTACACGAAGAAAAAAGTTACTTAGTTATTCCTCATTTCCATAGAAACATGCATTATAAGTATCCTCTCTGGCAAGGTTTTTCATTAGAGGCAAACCTTGCTCCAAAAACACTGCTGCAGCAGTCCTGGGAAGCCCATTTTCCCATCTTCATTTTCAGTACATGGGGGTGGCTGACACTTTTTAAACATTTTGTAGCGATGAACTGTCTGGCACGGTTTCGTTCAAAAGCATTTCAACATAAAATGAAACAATTTCATGTAGCGCTTTAAATTACACAGGTACTACAAGCACACACCAAGAACCCTTGTCAGGATTGCTACCTTTGTATTCTCCTCAAATTACATGTTTTTAGTGTGATGCAGAAGATCAAACTAAATGGATGGAAACTGATTCAGAATTCATACAAACCAATCTGTTTTACTTAGGTTATGATAAGTCCTTTTTGAGACAGAATCAGGATGAAATTTTGATTCTCCCATCTATCCTTATGGTTCTCCTGAATAAAAGAACATAAATGGCATCACTTTGCAATAATACAGATGTTCTAATTTACAAGTGCTCATTGGCATTTGACAAGATCAAATTCACATGTACTTTCTAATTAATTATTTTTCTAATATAGGCCCATTTCATATTCTTTTTTTCTAACCAGGCACTTCCCAACAACAAGGCTTAGAAATCCTCATTTACCCTAAAACTATTCACAGTGCTATGCTATAAGACAATTTTCAAGCAACTGTAAATTTTTATGCTTTTTTTAATAAAAAAATGTGATTATTCTGAGTTTAATAGCTAAGCATCAAAAAATATCTGCCCCAAATTAAACTCAACTTCTATTTACTTCTGGCTTTAGCCCTTAAAAATATGAAGGAAATATTTGTGATTGTTTCAAAAAAAAAGACAGCATTCAACTGGATAAATAAGTATATGTGCTAAATATATTGGTACACAGCCGTGTAAAAGAAGCCCTACAGTGACAGAAACAGCTGTCTTTAAAGTTCAGGTTTTGGGATGTCCAAGCAGTCCAGCAGAAATTCTTCAGTAGGTCTTTGAAAAGCTGCTGTGAATGTCTACAGAAAGGAATACAAATACACAGCAATACCAGTAAGTGTTCACTCGAAGCGTTAAGAGAGAAGCTGGAGACATTCAACTGCAGCACCTCTGGAAGAACATTGCTAGTTTTGTTGGCTGGTGAAGTGTGTACAGGTGAGGTCTGAGCACAGAACTCACTTCAAAGCAACACGATGGGGATTCTGCTTCGGTATGAAATAAGGGAGCAAGCATCAAGCAAAGTCCAGCTTCTCTAAACTTAAATTATAGTGCACTGGTCCATTTTTTGGGAGGTTGGGGAACACGTGCACACATCTGTGTGCAGCAAGCATAAGAAATCAGTGCAGCGGAACGTGGTTATGAGCATCCATCTCCTCTGCAGCATCTCCGTGTTGCTTTGGTGCTAAACCCAGGCACCCACTTTAAAATGCCATTTATCACCCCGGTGCCGGGAGGGGTGGCTGCTGTGTGGTGGTTTCAGACAGAGCTGGGACACACGGTGATGGGTCCCCGGGGGGGGATGGAGGAGACGCTGCCGTGGCCTGGTGTGACCCTGCCCGCACAGAGCCCTCAGCCCTGGGCCGCGATCCGGCGGCTGCTCCGCGACTCGCTCAAACCCCAGGGCACAAAAACATAAACACACCCCTAAGGTGGCGATGGCATTTCCGTCACGGGGGAATTTGGTTTATTCCCTCCGAATAAGGAGCATATTCGTTCATTTCTGCGTGATTTCCTCACACCCACGGGCACTCCAGGCGCACGGCCGGAGCCCGGGCTCCTTCCCACCCCGGGGAAGGGCGGGCAGCGAGCAGCGGGCCTCCCGGTCCTGCCGGATCCCGAGGCCCTGGGCGCTCTGCTGGGAGCCAGGCACGCCGGGCTGCCCGGGGATGCTGGGGCACGCCTGGGGATCCTGGGGCACGCCGCCCAGGCAAACGCGCAGCCACAGCCGCAGCTCGGGGCGATTCAGGACCGTATTTCCACGGTGGAAGCCAGAAGCCCGGTGAAGCCCGGGGAGCCGGCCGGCCGGCCTGCCTCTAGCCCGGGGAACCCCACAC
>VZRW01008655.1:131443-150614 GCA_013398125.1 Aegotheles bennettii | reverse complement strand
GAGGAAGCTCAGGGGAGACCTTATCGCTCTCTACAACTACCTAAAAGGAGGTTGGAGGGAGGGGTGGTCGGTCTCTTCTCCCAAATGACAAGCGATAGGACAAGAGGGAATGGCCTCAAGCTACACCAGGGGAAGTTCAAGCTCGATATTAGTAAAGGTTTCACTGAAAGGGTGCTCAGGCATTGGTACAGGCTGCCCAGAGAAGTGGTAGAGTCATCGTCCCTTGAGGTGTTCAAAAAATGTTTGGATGTGGCCCTTGGGAACATAGTTTAGTGGTCCTGTGGCACAGATCCTGTGCCTCCCAGTGGCAGTCCTGGGTTGATGGTTGGACTTGATAATCTTGAAGGTCTTTTCCAACCACAGTGATTCTATGATTCTATGATGAAAATGCAGCTGCTAGGAATTTTGCTATGGAGGTATGTGTACTTACTGAATGTTTACTTTGGTTTTTTTATAGTATGAACTGGTGTAGAATGAATGAATTTACAGTAGATTTTCAAAACTTTTTTCCATTAGGGCCAAGATACAATTATTTAAAACATTATATTAGAGCCTTAACTGTGAAAGAAAGAGTAAGCATTTTGAAGAACGTTCCTATTATCTTTGTTTAGCTGTTTGTTTATAAACTAAAAATTGGAGGAAAAGAATAAACAGTTTTATATATACAATTATGGGAAATGATCAAAGGGGGAAAGAACAAAGAAAATAGGATAGATCATACTAACAAGTAGGTCTGGACACATAGCCAAAAGACATAAAGGAGCAGATGGAAGAAGTGACACACAGAGAAATAAAGCAGAGTTAAGACTTCCATGCAAATCCCTTGTGAATGTGTTTATATCTTGAGCCTTTACAGAATGAACTTTATAATTTCAGTTACATAACTTTTCCTCTCTCACCCTGTTACTGACCAAAGCAGGAGATGTAATATTCACCTTTTCACAACTCTAACGCAGAGAAATACTGAAAATAGAAGGTTAGGTGCAGGGATATATCAAGAAAGCAGTCCAAGACAAACATTGTCATAGAGTTACCTGTTAGCCCCTGCAACTCCATTATGTATTATCCTCCAAAGAAGTTATAACAAACATGTAACAGCTCAATTTAATATGTAAACATCCAAAATAGACAAGAAAAGCATGAAAATCCAGAATATTTCAAGAGGCATGGCTTATCTAGGTAGAAGCTTGCCAATTAGGGGTTGAAGTAAGAGCTCTTGTTCTGGTTCTGCCTGTTGCTGCAGCTGTCATGTGAACAGCAGAACTGTAAACAATCCAATCAAGCATAAACCTGTATTTCTTAGCTCTTAGAAGGCAAGCAACACCCCCACTCCCCCAGTAGTTGCAGAGAAAGGCATTTTTTGGTAAAATGGTCACTTAAGAGAATATTAAAACCAAAAGCCTAACATATGCAGTACTTCAGGGCATGTTGAAAGCAATTCTAAATTGCTTTCATATTCAGTTTTCATATATTCCAGAATTTTGAGTTCTTTTGTATTACCTGAGTTACCCAGTCCATAGGGTGGCTGCTGAAGACCCTGGGGGCAGCCCAACATATTTGCCAGACAGTGTTACAGACATCTGGGAGAACAAGAAGCAGTATTTCAAACCATTCCCCAACGTTCAAGAACCTAGAGAGAATGTAGAAAAAGCTTAGGCAGGGCTAGGTAGCATCCTACGATGTACTGTAGTACAGATGCTGTACTTCCCCTTTGTGACTACTGAACTACAGCAGGTGACAGAGTGGCACTGCAAGCTGGAACCTAGCTTGTCCACCTTCCATTTCAGCAGAATTAGCACCCTGAGGAATTGGAAAGTTCAGTTTTAGAACAATTGGAGCATCTAAGATCCACGAGGAAAGCTCAGAGCTGTCACAGTTTACCTGTACTGAGTTTACAAGACAGACTCAAGGCTTTGAAAATTACCAACTGTGATACCAAGAAAATAGTTAAAAGCTGCCATTCAAGATGTTAGTCTGTTTTTTATTTTTTTTTTATGACTTTTAAATCAGTGTTAGGCACTGCTTGACAGAATTCTGGGCTTTGACTTATTTGGTCTATGATAAACATCTTTAATACAAAACTACATTTTTGTTTGTTATTAATATCACTGTGCCAGACTAGAGCAGCGAGAGCTTC
Organism: Aegotheles bennettii; assembly: GCA_013398125.1. Classification (NCBI taxonomy): domain Eukaryota; kingdom Metazoa; phylum Chordata; class Aves; order Caprimulgiformes; family Aegothelidae; genus Aegotheles; species Aegotheles bennettii. The sequence continues at coordinate 148,477 of VZRW01008655.1, read as the reverse complement.
ACTTTGCAATTTCCTGGCTCCTGAAGATACTCTTCCTGCTTTTCAGGTTCATGTTATTAATATAGAGTCCTTTATAGCTGAAATAAATGCAAACAAAAATTTCCTCTTGTCCTTTAATACTAGAATAAACTTTATTTCCCTCATAATATTATGCAAATATTTCCCCTAACCAGCTTTTGGGAAGTATTCATGTTTGAATGATAAAGCATTGTTTTCAATAAATGCTGCTCATATCATATCCTATGACAAATTCATCATGCATGGCCATGAAAACTAGTCAAGGAATTGTAAATATATACATACTGGGTCACACCCAATGTAATGAATTTAACTGTTAGAGTTTGTTTTCTTTTTAAAGGAGATTGTTCACTTGGTTTCATCCCTCTTTTTTCTTTTTTTCTTTTTAATAAAGTACAGCAAATTTGGGAAAATCTGCAAAACAAAAGACTTCTGAGTGTTTTAAACAAGTAAACTAATATGAGTTTAAGGACTTTTTTTTTTTCAAATAGCTCTGTTGTCTTTGATGTAATTTTGTATACTTTACAGCTTGCCTAGAATAAACAGTGCAGTAACAAAAGTGTATTGAAAAGCAGAATCTGGTCCAGCCAGTTCTCCTGTAGTGCAGGCATGCTAAATGTTCCTGGCCAGCCAACCACTGAGCTCCCCTGCTGCACAGAATGACCAGCTCCCTAAGGGTGCTGGAATGCTGGATTTAGACCATTTGCTAATTTTATCATTTGTGTAAAAGACAGACTATTCTCTTGAGCAAACAGCAAACTGTGGTGTTTCCTCATTGTGCAGTGCTTGGGGCCACATGTTGAACACTACTGATTTTTTTTTTCCTTTGAAGAAAATATTATTACATTGCTTCCTCATCTTTAATACAGCCCTCAAAGCAATCCGGGAACAAGTCCTAGAAGTACTTGTCCATCTTTACAGCAGCTCTGGGAATTAGAGGGTTGAGTCACCTAAATTTTCCAACTGGGGGCTCTCACCTAGCAAGAGTAAATTAAACTTTAATTTCACTAATTGTGAGTGACCAGTTTGAGACAATAGCTGTCAAATGATTATATAGTGCTGTCTAGGTTCAAAGCATAGCTTCTAACTTTAGGCACGCACGTGCTGTATTTAAAACATATGGGCTCAAACTGCAGATACCAGCAACCCCCAAAAATGAGAAATGCAGTATTAACGGCTACCAGAGAAAAAGCCAGGTATAAGTAATTTGCCATTGCATTTCACAAACATTCTATGACAAAGACATGAATAAATCATATTGCTCCAGGGAATAAGTTAAGTGCTTTAAATCTCATTTCTCTCCCTTCAACTCCTACTTTTCAGTTGCCGAAAGAAATGAGATGGGGGTTGTTGAAAAATGGATCCTTTTAGTAAACAACTTGAATCTGTTCCCTTTATTGCATGGTCTTAATTAATCCCCAGATGATCATATTTTTGTTATTATTATTATAGGAGCTCTACTTACAGACAAAATTTTTATGTGTCAGATACTAAGCAAAGAGAGAAAAAGATGATCCACATGATAGGTAGCTTACAATCTAACAACTGGCTACGGTGCCAGGGGAGTTCAAGGAAACTGTGCAGGTCAACGAGATAAGCCCTAATCTCAGCTCACCAGCAGCTCAGCTGTTGTTAAATTTTTGGTGGGCACCATTGCTACGAACATTTGAAGAAGGATTTGAAGACAAAGGTATTCCAGTTTTGGCATGTTTGTGTGAATTTCTCCATGTTGTGGAGTCAGGCATGGGATAATGAATTAACAACACAGGCTAGTACTGTGACTGAACAGTTTCATCCCCACAGCAACATCCACAAGATCAGCTGACATAATTTACTATTTGGCTATGCCTGCCCATCTACAACCATTTGTTGGAGGTACAGTCTAGAAAAAAGAAGTATGTTTCTTATAACTTGGTGAAATGGAAGTCACATTTACCTCAGCAACCTTTAAACAGTAAAGAAAAACACACAAACAAGAAACTCAGCTCACCTTGGATTCCTACCATAATGCCACTGCTTAGCCTGAAGGATGAAAACCCTGAATTCACTCACATTTTATTTACATAACATTACATAACAAAAAAGGACCTGGAGCAAGATCAAGACAGAATGAAAAAAACCCCTATCATCTAGGCAATCAGCAGTCAAGTATACATGACTATCTCAGTTGTCCACTCACGGGGCGAGGTGGCCTGTCCTCCTTAGCTTGGTCAGGCTCAGTATGCCTCTAGTTACTAGGGTGGACGATCCCATCAACTGCAGGGCTCAGGAGCTGGCTTCCTTGATTGTGGGAAATGTCAGGCAACCTTAATAATAGGTTTCGCCACCTGTCTCTCCTGTAATTATATTATTAATATTATAAATATCATAAAGCTGAGGATGAAAGCATTGACTAGGACTAGCATTTATCTAGGACTCCCATTAATCTGCATATATGTGAAGTTTTCTTATCTGAAAGACGTCTGCCTTCATTAGGGCTGACATTGTTAGACATGTTGTTTTCCCTGAAACACATGCCAGTGAAAGGGCTAGATTTTAGCTTTGTGGCACAGTGATCACAGCAGCAGTTTGTGATCCCAGTTTTTCACTAGAATACACAAGGGGCCAGAACATGCCCTCCAATAATAAAACCCACCTAGAGACTAAGGAAAATTAAATTGGTGAGGAATTTCTTTCATATTATTTCTCCCATAGAATTTTGCCCTGTTTCATGAGGGGAATAAGGTTACACCTCTGCAAGGAAGATTTTTTGAGGAACTGTCTCAGACTTAGTCCCCAGGAACGCACACAGAGCCCAAGAAACCACCGTGCTTTGAGACCAGCCACATGGAGCCCATATGCCCCTATCAGACCTGAGGCTTGCTCGAGGCAGTTCTATTGGAGCCATACAATCAGGAATTCCCTGTTTGTGACGATGCCATATCTGATCCCTTCCTTCCTGGATATAAATAGTTTCATTCTGAAGAACAGCCAGTGAGATATTTATCATAATTTCATGTTGCTATTTTTAAAAAATAGATACACAGTTTTGTCATGCACAACTTCCAACAGGAAATATTTTCATATTGTGGCAACATAACTCTTACTGACCAAAAGAGCATTCATCTCTGTTTGGCATGTGTTTTTTGATGGCTATCCAATTTAATACGGATCATTAAAAAATAATAATTTTATAATTATGAAGTACTAGAAGCATTTTTATTATTTTCTTTCTCATTATTTCATTGATTATCAGTAATTGACTACTGAATGCAGAGAACGTTTCAACTGTTAATGCTTCTTTTTAGCCTATGGACAGACTTGTTTCTGTTAATATTTAATATCTTTTATGAATGAACAATTCTACCAGAACAATCGAGTATACTCACCTTTTTGCTTTAGTTATAGTGATGGTACATATTAGTTGATTAATGGACATTACACCTTCAATTATTGACATTTCATGAACATATAAATACAGTTACATCCTTTGGATTCTGTAAATTTATTTTGTCAAACTTCCCAGAGAGAGCTAAAGGGTAAGAATGTTATCCTTCTGTGCGTATTTTCCATGACTTTCATTATAATTTATTTTTTCAATATTCAGAAGTGTTGGTGGGTCACATGGAATACACATCAAAATAGATGGAATGAGTTATTACATTCCCATTGGGTGACAGAAGCTATTCACATGTATCAAGAGGGGAACATTCCATGTGGCAGCAGAGCTACCTGCAAGGCACTATGAGGTTTATGCAAAAAAACCCCACAGTACTGTTGAAAGACATTAGCGACAGTCCAATCAGCTACAGAAGTGCACTGGCTTTACTCTCTCCCTCTCCTGTTTAGCAGGAATACTTTTTGCACACCTTCCAGCTCACTTTGTAACTTCCCAATAATATACTAATATCCTTCTGATTTTTTAAAAAGCAGTCATTATTACTGGTGAATGATGAATGTTCCAATTGTGGCCTAGGTGCTTGTCCCAGATTTGGCATAGGCCATCACCTACTTTGCATTTCCATAAAGTTAGCACCGATGATGAATGAGAGAACCAAATGCAGATCCTCCACCTAATTCAGCCAAATGTCTATGAGTAACTAAAAGCTGAGACTGAGGCAGTGGGAATGCATGCTGTTTTGGAGTCAAATCTAGTTTTTTATTTTAAGCCACAAGAAACAGCCATGTTTGATCAGACTGCATTTCTTAAGAAAGGCATCTTGTTCTTCACTAGGAGATAATGTGACATGACGTGCTTATAAGTGGTGTGGTTTCGTTAAAATATACAGTGTGTCATTCTCCTGACTAAACAGTAAACAAAATTAATATTTTACAAAACCACAGCTTTCTTCCAGCTTATGTCTTTCAAAAATAAACATGATTGCTTAACAATAAGTTACAAAGAACAAAATATACATTCCTGCTCACCCACACTTTCCTAGTGTGTGTCACAGACAAGTTGAAGATGCAAAAGAAACAGAGACTAGAATCACTGAGGTCTTCAAATGTTTTTTTACTTCATCCTCTGCTGATGTCAGATACTATGATGTCACAACAACTGCTGGAGGTAATGATTAATACCGTACAGAAAAAGCTGTGTTCAGAAGCAAAGGTTAAGCAGTAGGAAAGAAATTTTTTCTTTTTATACAAAAAATTGCAGTAGAGTGCACTGATACAATTTCTCCCTAGGACCTGACTCATGCGCTAGTACATTGCTTTCATTCTAACATTACACACATAACAGCAATCAAAACACATTTCTACTTTAGTTGTAGATTTCCGATAGTATTAGAGAATTATTTATACATAAACACACACAGCAAGCTACATGTGGTATCTGTATTCTGTGAAGTCTATTTTATTATGGGCTTCCATTATAAAAATTGGTTTTGGTAACAAAAAATGAGTACACAAAATATTATGCAGAAGCCAAGCTGTTTACAAATACAATTGCTCCAGCTTTTAAGTAATGCGCAACAGCTCTTTAGTCTAGAAGCTATCCCACCCTGAAGTTATATTTACCAAGCTGTCTTCAGCAGCCAATTATTTCACTTTCTTTTGGCTATGCAAGGAAAGAAATGCTCCAAACATACAAACCAGTATTTTTTACGCTTTTTTAAATAGTAAAAATTACAAAGAATAAGAGATTAAATTCTTATCTTAAAGTTTAATTAAGATTTTTATTTCAAAATATTTTGTGAATTACACAGATGAGAGATATATGTAATAACTTTTCTAAGAAGCTACATGCTTATATTAAATGTCTCTCTGAATTGTTGGTGGTGTCGATTTCTTCTGAGAATTTAGGGGGGCGCTTCTTGGAGATGTAGGGATAGAGAAAAAGAAAAGGAGGAAAGAGGCAGTATCTGAAAAACAGTCCTTACTCATTTGCAATGTAGATGACTTTGTGCTTCTCAATCACTTCTATGTCATGCTCCAGTTGTTTCAACTGTGATTCCAGCTTTTCTTTATATAACTTCTTGGGTATGGTGTCTATTTTTACCGGAAGACCCTGAAATTCATGATACACTTCCTTCCAGTTCTTTTTCAGCCCCTAGTGTCATTACATGAAAAAGAAATATATAAGAAAAACTTACTTCATTAGGAATATTATGCACATAAACTACTTAGAGTTTTTTGTTACTATTGCATTTGGTAAGTGTCACTGCAATGTTAAAATAATAAATATATGCATAATGTTTAATCATCTTAATTTGAACAGATTAATTAACTGATTAAAAATCAAAGTAGTTGCAACAGAAATAATTTTGGCTCATTCTGATGCGATACAGGGAATGGTCTTTTAAAAACTCTGTGCCTTGCAGAGAAAAAATTACAGTCTTTTAGAGGCAACAAAACGATAATTAAGCTAGCCAAAGAAGGACATGCTACAAAAATGCTAAACTGAAAAAAAAGTATGCCAATGTGTCAAATCTTTAGGCCTACCAGGAACTCAAGGAAGCCTGTACACTTCATTTCAAGTCCGTAGTATCTTCAAGAAAAACTGTGCAAAGTAAATGAAGAATAACTCTTCCTTATTCTATGCAAGAGACCTTCTACACTGTCAATGATCTACAGGTAGGCAACTTGATTGCTCCACTGTATCTAATGCTATTATGCTCACTGAGGAACTGCCAGGATTCATAAAAGCTCCCTCCAAACTCATATCACTCACATGCCTTCTTTTCTCCCAACATGCAACAGGATAATTCTTGCAAACTGCATTACAGAAACCACTTCCCCATAAACAGCAACCTGGCTACCACAGATATCACGATGTCACACACGTTACCTACCCAGTGGAATTACCTATCTTAAGTAATCACAAGAATACAAATACTTGGAACTCCAGCCAAAATTCAGCAACAGTTTCAGTTCATTTCACCACCAGCTTCATTTTCCATAACTGAGGCTTTGCTTGGACCATGGACACCACTGTGATCCCACAACATTTTAACTTCTATGAACTACTTTGAAAAAATTCTAAGTAATTGCATTCCCTTCCTAATCTACACTTACAATAACATTGGCAACTTATCATTTGGACTAAAAAACCTAGCTGTCACTGACCCTATCAACAATAATTTCAGTAACTGCTACCTCTCTTGAATGCTGCTAGGCAAAGAATTACATTACTAAAGTGAACTGTATCTTCCATATATAAAAGCACAAGACCAAAACCCTGCCTAAAATAACCCGTGCAATCTTCTGAAATGTACTCATAAATCTGTTAATTCAATATCAGAGACAAACTTTTATCCACCAATATACGCTGAATGGAACCAGACTGTGGTAGAAAATAAAATTTAAACTTGTCTTTGCATCCTCAGTTACGGCAGCAATTGCTTTTCTCTCCTCAAAAGAATAACCAAAACCTACACTTCCTATACATACATATTAGTACATGCATATTTAATAGAGTTCATTCAGTGCATCAAATTTCCTCATGAAAATTATATGGGTGAACTTAATCATAGCACCTACTACAAGGAACTCAGAGAGCAAACAATAAATAATACAACATGCTTATCGGTGAGAAAACACTTTTTTGAAACATTTTTGGCTCTCATTTTTTCTTAGAGGAGATCACTATCTTCAAAAATGAAGAACTGAAATTACTCTTTTGGGCACTGAAGTTTTCAACTCTCCTCTGTAACTAAACCTGGATTCAGCTGACGCTGATTTTATGGCATGTTGTGATTTCCAACCTCATGTCCTACTTCTCCGCTATGGTTTAGCACCTTTTCTTCCAGATTGGCTAATCAATTAACATACTGAAGTGAAATTTAAAGGAATTATTCTTAATACATATGTAGCTTTGAAGATTGTTGTTTCTATTTCAGAACTCAGGGACTCTTGTGCTTAAAAACTTGTGTGATTTTGTCCATTGTATGAATTGATTTAACAGAAAAAAATGAGCTCTCCTTGCCAATATTGACTAAGAAAAAAATAACTTTTTAATATGAACTGATATTTTACTGATTCAATGCAGTGTATTTATTGCATAGAAATTTGTGCTTTTTGCATATTCATATTAAGCAGCTAAGTATTGTCCTTAAGGTTATTCCAACAATCTTCATATACAAATATCTACATAAATTTAAAAACCCTACCTCAAGTTGTGAAAATTAGAGAAACAAGACTATTTATTTACTGTCTTGTAATGCTACTTGTCTGTGCAATCAAAGGCTGTAAGGTACTTAAATAAAGCTCTTAGCCTACCAGACGACAGGTATAGTTCACAAACACAGTGTCATGAAAATAAACACCGTATTTCAGAAACTTGCACAGAAGAGTCATTCGTAGCTTCTTTTAATTAACTCTTCTTTGTGTACATTAGTAAAAACTAGTTTGTAAACCATTGAAAACAGTGAATTTTAAAACACACTGGGGCATGCACTCATCACAATTTACTCTGTCCCTGCAGAGAGGAGAGATCAAAATCAAAGCATGACTCCCTCCATAAAAATCTCCCTCACAGCTCCCCCAACAGCAATGTAATATGCTGACCACTATTGCTATGGGCTAGATCACAAACTGAATAGCTAACTCTATATAAGGAATTCTAATACATGCTGGATCAGTGAGAAATATGTACTGCATTTATCAACATTCTCTTTTATTCTTATAAAATCCCAACCAAAGTAAGCATAATGGAGAGAGAGTTCAAAAAATGTTGGCACAAATTATGTCCCTTTATTTCTGTAAGTTCATGAGGCTTGATTTTGTTCTCAGACATCTATTGCCACGTATTCTTTCAAATCAGATAGTGCACATGTGTTCACTAGTAATGTCAATTATTTTAAAAGACAGGAATTCCCATATGTCTGCAGCTGAGCACTGGGTAGAAGCCACATACCCTGGGGGCACTAATTCCTCCTGACAATATAACTGTATAAGTAATCCGGCCCATGAAACAACAAACTTTTTTTAAAAAAAATTAAAAGATATCAATACAAAAAATCTAAAAACTTTGTCATTAAAAAAAATATTTCAATGCACTCTTGTATTTAAAAAATATAGAACATAGTTTTAATCAAACTAAATGCAGAACTGTGAGCAGCTGAACTCACATGCTTTTTTGCACATATGTTTTTGCTGCATAGTTAACTTGCTGGACCATCAGCTTGTCCCATGCCTTTCCCAACCATAAAAAACATCTTAATCTTCACTCTTGCTGTTATATTTTTTATATTGCTGCCAATGCAATACCCTCAGCTCTCTCCCATACTCCTTCTTAGCTTCTGCTGCTTGCTGCATAAGCAAGAGACAACACTGTGCTAGCTATTTTGGATATTGCTGATCAACCATTTAATCTTTGCATGTGAGCTAGAGACTGTGTTTCCTCTCTAGATATTCTGCTAGCTTTTTTGTGGGAATTTAGCATCTTTGAGATGTCCATCCATCTGTTAATTTCTTTCAGATGGCTGCTAAGATCAAGTTATGAAGAGACAGATACAACAGCAACGTAAGCCTAATTTTCATAAGGAATTTTGCTAAAATCTGGTCATGGGAAATTCCAGTTCAAGGATGGGATATACTTTTAAAATGTCTCTTTTCCACTCCACTTCTTTTATGGTATTATTTCTCTTTAAAAAATCTTGTGCAATAAGAAATATATGAAAGACAGCATCCAAACCAGCTTGACAAAATACAAATTTTCCAGTCATAGTTCTACAAATATATTGCAATTTAATTCTGGTTGTGCCACATTTTAAAGCATGACCTTATGCTTTAGTGAGTGAGGTCACAATGCGAAGATTGAAAGAGCCAATAAAAGTGGCAATGTTATGTATCAGGGAAAAAAAAAGGCAATTTATATTTTCCCACGATTCACAAGTAGAGAGTCAGAACTGTCACTAAATCCATATAGGTGATTTTCTGCATTCCTTTGAAGTTTCACTGAAAGTCCAAGTCCTTACAGGAGATAGGACTCTAACAATCAAAGTACTTGTAAGCGCCCTTCAGTTCAGTTTACAACTGTTCTACAGCCCCATCTAGTGAAAAAGTACCTAACTCATTTGCCTCGTTTAACAAATCTAATATACTTAATGGACTTACATTTCCTTATTTAATCCTTTGTACATGTTACTAATTGCACTAAATCAAAATATGCACCTGCAGAAGACTTCTCCTTTCTTCATCAGATAGCAGTTTCATGGCTCTTTTCTTGAGATTCTCCAAGATACTGGCCTCATATTCTTTCTGAGCTCTCTTCATTTCTTCATTTCTGCGTGTTACATATTTTGGTGTAACACCATAATCCTAAAAGAGTAAGGAAGAAGTTTCTTTATGTTCTTTTAAGAAGGAAGCAAAGACAAAACTGTCATCCACAGTATATTACATTTGCAAACACAGCTTGAAATGGAATTTTGTACCACCGAGCAGTAAAATCTTAAATCACTGTGTTCTTAGGAATCATCAAATGTGATTGTCTTTGTAGCCTGAGCAAAAGCTCCTTTGCTTTTCAGAGCTGTCTCCCACAGCATTCTACCTACTAGTTCTCTGAATAAGCTGATGTTTGCCCTCCTGAAGTACAGAGTCTGTATGCTACCACCTGCCTCCTGGAGGAGGAGGAGATCTTGAACTACTTCATGGCCTGTGCAAACAAGACTATTGATTATCACAGCCCTGAACAGTCCTTTCTCATTTGTAAGTAGCAAAACCAGAACAGCACAGCCACTGGTTGGTTCATCCACCACCTGTGTTAAACTGTTGCTGACATGCTCCAGGAGCCTTTTTGGATTGCATTCATTCCATTGTGTTGTCCTTTCAGCAGGTATCAAGGAGGGTGAAGTCTTCTATAAGAGGCTGCACTGTAATCTGAAGATTTCCTCAAGTTGCTTAAAAGATTTCATCTAGTTCCTCACGTGATTGGATGGTCCACTCTTTTGACACTTACTGACCCTTCCTCTGATCCTGATGCACAAGCTCAGCCAGACTGTTGCCAATTCCACAGAAAAGCTCCATATATTTGAATAGCTCCTTCAACACCTCCTCTTCTTCCCTACCTGTCTTTCCTAAAAAGCCACCATTCCTTCATCACAAAACTTCATTAGTCTCCCTATTGGATATTCCCTGGGTTGCCAACGCAATACATATGCTATTGCTTTAGCAGCATCATTCTGCCAATATTTTGCTGACAGCATAGGCACATGAATACAGAGCAAAGGTAAGGCACTACTGCAGTGCCAGTGATTTCTCCTTGATGAATTTCAAAGGTTTACCACCAACAGCAGTGGTAAACAGCTCAAAAAGAATCATAAACATTTCATTGGAGAATGCAATAGAGAACCTAAAACAGGCATTACTACTAGTATTTCCACTGTAATTTAATAAAACTTACCTTTTTTTTAATATATTTTGGAACAAGTCCTGAAGTTTCAAGCAGATATTTATCTCCCTGTCTGCTATCAACATTAATAGGTTGAGGCTTTTTAGGCAATCCTGTGATAGCAGCAACTGCATTTGTATTTATGAAATTTTTTTTGCTCTGAATTCCCATAACTGGGCGATCTGTCCTCCGTGGCACTGACAATGCAGGCAATTTCTTACTATCCTGTTCTTTTTTGCCTGTGAATTGAGCATGTAAACATTCTCAGCAATAACCATGAAGAGCTTTGCAATTCAATGTTATTACATTTTTCAAAAGGGAAAAATTACATGCAAAATTACATAAAAATAGAAACCAACTATCTACAGTGAAAGAATTGACTAGGAATGTTCTATGATGAAAATTAGTATGCTTGTTTGGCTTAAAAAAAAGTTTCATAACTTAGAAAATACTACATTGCTTCAGCTGGGTTTTCTTTATAATATGCTACTCATTTCCTCTTAACTGCAGTAGCGTGGGACTTTTTTCAAATGTAATTAAAACTACTTTTACGAGAGATGCTCGTTGTCAGGGCCCTTAGGCATTAATGTCTCACCTGGGGCACCTACCCCACAGCTTTGGGCTCAGGAACCCCTTTTCAGCTCAGCCCTGTGCTGTCAGTGCCTGGATGAGCCGTCTCAGCGGTGCCTGCCCCCAGCCCTATGCCTGAAGAGCTACGTGGAACCAGGGATGGACCTGGCCTGTTACCTCATCTTGCCTGATGGTCACTAGGCCATGGATAGGAAACATTTTCATCAGCACTCCACTCTGCTTGCCTGCCTCTGCTGTGGTGGGACTGCACCCTGTTGGGGAGGTCATCGCCCAGCCTGCATTACGGTTGCCCTCAACTTCTGGCTCACCTCCCCTGAGGGAAAAGCCCTACTCTTGCTGCTCCCTAACACTTAGAAACAACTTCTCACAATCCTTTCTCCAGAGAATATTGAAACACTTCCTTTTTAGTGTAATCTTTTCTGCATGGCACCAACAGAAAGTCAGTCTCCTGAGTACTTTTGCTTCAGGTGAGTGATGAAAGAGAATTCATTTCCCACCATATTTCTCACTAGATATAACTCTAACTCACAGTCGTTACCAGAGATAATGATTTGATTCAGGTTGTTTGAGTTCATGTTCTTCTTTGGCAGAAAATAACTGTAATATCACGTGATAGAGCTCATTCCTATAACAGCTGGTTTCCTGATACTGATCCCCTGAACCAGTGCTTTCCTGCATTTTGTTTTTATACCTGATAGCTTGCCATAACTTAGTACTGTAGGACAGTATTTAAATCTCTTAGGATGTCCTTTCTGAAGCAAGATCTCCGAAGTTTCTCAGTGAGCACCGGCTCATCCTTATCTGCAGTACACTGGTGCACACTTGCTGTTTTGAGAGGCCCCACTTCTTCTGGAGCCAGCAAATGAGTTTGGTTAAAGTAAATGCCTGAGTCCAATAATACAATAAGATTCAGCTGCAGGTTAGGAAGGAAGTGGTGAGTAATCAGACTAAAGAAATGACACTATCCCAGACTTTAGGGAAAAAAACCTATCTTTCTGCTCTGTCCTTGCAATCTATTTTTTAACTGGTTGGATCAAACCCAGTTTTGAAGGTGGCACAGATACCATAAACACAATGCCATAATCCCATTTAGACAACTCATAACTGGCTAAATTCCAAGTGATGAAAGTGCCATGCTTTAAGAGGATGATTAAGCAGTGTAGCTTCTCTGAGCTAGGTATGAAATTCCATCCAACAAAGGTACAAGAACTTTCTGAGTTAATGATACAGGTATTTCTCAAGATCTGTTAGGATCTAATCATGGCAGTGAAATTACTAGTCTGGATCAAAGCTATGATGTGTCATAATCATCTTGAGGCTCTGGTACATTGACTCCAAATGCAAACACAGAAGCATATACTGCTATTATGAAGCCCTGAATCAATAAGTTGAAAATAGAAATATTGTGAGCTGCTTGTCTGAGAAAAATGGGTCAGAGTGCTCTATCTCAATATATAGCAAATTTTAAGTAGATAACACTAGTTTTATAATACAAGTACTTAAAAGGGATCTTACAGACTGCCCCACATTATTGGCAAATCAACTTTCTTTCTTATGCCCATCTAAAACATTACTGCGATAATTTAACAAGATCTTGAGCTTGGAAGCATTCATGCTCAGGCGACATGAAGTATTATATGCTGGTATACTGAACACTGTTGAGGTATCCTGAAAAAGTGAAGGCTTTAGTCAAAAATGACCCAGGATGCCTACAGGACCTCTGGGACCAAAGCTTACCTTAAGGTTCTAATAGCCCATATTATGACCCTGAGGCATTAAGCCTCCAAAGCTTCCTGGGACAGTCTGTATTTTCAGTGCTAAACTCACTTGCATGTGCCACATACATTTGGGTGCTGGACTCCTACATTATCTTATTAGATTTTTTTTTTAATACTGTACTTTAAGCTTTTCTGTTTTTCAAGGCTGAAAACAATTTCAAGCTGAAACTTTAGAACTCAAGTACTAATTCTGACAGCAATGTACTTAGAACTCCAGCAGCACTAAGAAGGACACTCCATCCTTGCAAAACTGACCACGAGGCTAAACATGAGAACTGTCAACTCCTTATACCTAGAATTATGGCTTGTGCTCAAAGATAGGATGCATCTTGCAACAAAACATTCCAATTTTCTTCTTCCTGTGACATGCAGCTCTCCAAAAAATTCTGTAGGTTGAACACTGCCAGCCAATTTAATGCTATGGGATTAAGAGCCAACAATGAGCACTGAAGACTAAAAGCTGTATGTCGCTTATAACATCAAGAAAGGCACACATACTTTTCCAATATCTTTTCAAGCATCAAAAAAAATTAGTTCACTTCTAATACCCCCACTCATATTACTTTAATATTAATGATTAGTTGCAGAAAAGAATGGCGTAAAAATCTAAACTACATAATTACAAATTGAAATAACAGCAGGATAGAACATACCACCAACACATCTTCAACATCTGAATAGCTGCAGCCAGAAGAGATACAAGTTTTCTTTATGTTTAAGCTGGTTTTGTACCACATGACAGTAAATGTTTACTGTATTTTCTAATCACATATATAATCTCCTTGTTCCTTGTTTCAGTATATTATACAATAAATAAGAAACATTTTTGTAAAATAGAGAAATAATGTTGGTATCACAGATACTCTAAAAGGAACAATGGAAACTGACAAAGCACACAAAAATTTTAATTAAAAAAATTATTCTAACCTACTTTTAACATTAATACTATCAATTTAAAAAATTTTTAAAATACATTAGATTTCATATATCCCATGTCTACACTTACTTGCTGATAGCTTGGGTTCCTTTGAGTGTTTCTGCAGAAAGTTTTTTGGAGATGGCTCTGCAACTTTTGCTGGTCCCATAGTTTTCCACTGAGCTTTGTTTTTCTCTGCTTCACGTTTCACAGATGCTCTAAATGTGGATATATACCTTAGACATTAAAAAGTAGCCATAAAGAAGTTAAAGGTCAGATAATTATATAAAAAAATACTTCTTCAAAGAATATATATTTTTTCAGTAGTTCATGCCAAAAGCCTAAGCTATTTTGTTTTGTACTCTCTCACAAATAAAGGCCATCACTCATACAATCTCCATATCAAGGCTAAGCCCAGCTCTGTACTGACAAATTGTTTTTCTGATTCCGAAGTTGGCTCTTTCATCATTCCTTCTTCTCTCGTGTCTCCAAGGTCAGTATTACCACACTCTGGGAAATGGTTCCTATAAATGGTTCTTGTTCATATAAATGAATAAATGTTCCTGTTCATATAAATACTGAAGACAGGCATTCTGATACTCAACAAAACCAAAATTTTGGAAACAAACTGCTTGCATGGATTCAGTATTTTTATGAGGTTGTACATTACACACTTTGGTCTTTATTTTTTAAGTAACTCCATTTTGAAAAGCTTTTTTTTTAATGTTGCTATTTGTTTTGTTCAGAAAGGCACCCAAAATACACAGCTGTTGTGCCTCTATAGGAAAATAGAAATCATGAACCTACTTTGCTGGATTTTCTCTATTTGAAAGTTTATACTATGGGAAAGATGCAAATGCTAATGTATCTCAGCCGTTTCAGAAGCTGCAGCTGCAGTACATTGTAGGGCCTTACACAGCAATCAAATGCATGCCAGGAAAAGCTTAGCTTGCTTCAAAAAAGAGATCTGTATTGATAATGAGAACATTCACTGCTTCATTCTATGGGATGAAACTTATTTTAGAGGTTTGTAAAACCCCATGCTTCAGAAAACATGTCAAACTTAGTCAAGAGTTGAACATAATGTCCTTGATCATCAGCTTCTCTTATTACTGTCCACTGTACCATTGTCTCGATGTTCCTGTTGAGCCATCTGTTACAGACTACTACAAGAGATTAGATGAGATGGATGACTGCTCCAAAACAGCAAACTGTATATTTCTTGTATAACACAGATCCAAACTATGATCCTGAACTATTGTAATCAGTGCTGGTTTTGGCTCTAATCGAAATGGCTAATGTGAAAATCAGTAACAGCTCAGACATGAAAAGCTGTGTGCACATGGTACACACACACTGCTCTTTTGGTGTAAGGTTGCATATGGCACTGTCACTTTTGCATCAATCAAAAGTATGCAGACATGTTCTCCAAAAGAACCAAATGCTGATCATTAGCTGATTAACAGCATCTTGCCTCTGTCACAGATGTTTTCCTGAAGGACCAAAGCTCCCTGCTCCTGAAGCTTAAGGTTACCTCGTTGTACCTTTTAAAATCTGTCCATCTGTGCGAAACACATCATATTAATTTATGGTAGACAAAAACTGATTAGCAGTTGTGCTTTTCTTTCACAGAAAAAAAGCATTTTTAAAAAAAACATGCCATGCTTTCAGGTAAGGAAAAAACCAAACATCAAAGTTCGGGAAAATAAGGATGCTTGCCTTGGTTTCATGAACAGTACCTGGGCAGTTGAGAGTGAAATACATGATTTCATTTGGGAAATTAAAAAAAAAAGATCCTAGATTTTGTATGCATTAGTCAGATCATGCTATAAACCAGGCTTGATGCTGTTGTTACCAGAGGGATGTTTGGCACATTGCAGACCAAAGCAGGAAGTGGGGTGACAACAGAAGTCAGTGAATCAGGAGGGGATTTATCAGATTGCATCCAAACTAAGGGATCTCTCACCTAAACTGAACCTAATGGTCATGCAGTATCCAAATTCCTGACTGGTTTTAAGACAGGGATGGATGTAATGTGCTGCGTGCCTTGCCATACTTGTCATTTCACTTTCTTCTGTCTGCCAAAAGTGTCTTTCAATCACAATAGAAACAAAAATAGATGTATGATCTATTTTTACATGGAAAAGGTTCAGAACTAGGAATCTCACAAGTCCGGACCCTTTTACCTCAAAAGAGACAACTATATTTCCTCTAAGGGGTGTCACTGGTATTTCTACTCACTTTAAAGCCATCGAGTTATGACCTACATTAAACTTTCACTTAAAGTGCTACCTGTAACAGCTTTCTTTCATATAAAATAACATGGACCTGAAAAAACAACATATGTTTGCATAATTATCGAGCAAGAACTTTACAAAAACTCTCAAAGGATTTAATACTAGGGGGGCAAAAGACATTTTTAATGTTTTTAAGGCAAGGGGTGAGAAAGGAAAGCAAAGGGAACAATGTCAGAAGACCCGCCTGGCACTGAGAAAAAAATCAAGAATCCCCAACTTTTCAGCCGCTGAGTGAAAACCTGTTGTGAGTGCCAGTGAGGAAGATGTGGTGCGGCTCCTCTGCGTGCAGTGTCTGTGAGTTCTTTGTCAACGAGCAGGACGGCGCTGGGGGTACCAACCTGCACCAGCAGCCCTGGGGCGGGCCGTGAGCCCTCGGACGCCGGCTGCTGGCTCACCGGGAGGAGCAGTAACTACACAAACACTCATTTATTTGGTTTTGTTTGTAATACCTGCTACTCTTAAGATCTGTTGCCTTGCCAGAACCCGTCGCCGTGTCTGCAAGTGCCGCTGCCAGACCCACCTACCTGGGGGGCTTGCGAGGCTGCTCCTCCGGGCGGGGCAGGAGGTGGAACAGCCTCTCCCGAGCACACTGCGGCGCCATCTCCGCCCCAGGGGCCCGGG
>VZRW01008655.1:69343-130841 GCA_013398125.1 Aegotheles bennettii | reverse complement strand
GGTAGGAGCAGGGGCAGGGCAGGGTGGGGCCCAGAACTGGACACAATACTCCAGGTGTGGCCTCACCAAGGCAGAATAGAGGGGGAGGAGAACCTCTCTCGACCTACTAACCACCCCCTTTCTAATGCACCCCAGGATGCCATTGGCCTTCTTGGCCACAAGAAGGCACCTGAAAGTGAAGCTGTAGTGCAACTAGACGTGGTAGGCAGGCCACTCGCTGTGCTTGGCGTGGTTTGTACTCCCTTAGTTCATACATAACGCTTGGAGCGAGTCTTATGCTCAGGAAATTAAATGCTAAAATATTGTCTCTACATTTTTTTAAATGCTGAACATAACTGATTTACATCTGGCCCTTTAATACAAATATCTCTGGCCCTGTAGCTCTGTATGTTTGTATTCACTAGAGTTCATTACTAGTACAGTGCAGCTTTATAATGTTGCTGAATATTACAACTGCTCTTCACAGATTGTTTTTTCTCTTTTTAATAACTATCGCAAAAACCTTATATTGCATCTGCACGTGGTCATTCCCTTCTACTTTACAAGAACTGGGAAAAAACTACAGTATGATATGCCCATCTTTACCCTGATCTGTGCCTTGTAATGGCAGCATGTTCATCATGTCCCAGCATGGGGTGCAGACATGGGGACTTACTATTTTCAAGCTCATCTCTCTGTACAGAGGTGAGCAAATGCAAAGATTTAAATAATTAAAAGTACTTTGACTTTGTAATGTATGCTAATAGTTTGGTAAAGGAAGTAGAGTGTAAAAGACAGACCAGGGAACACAGAGCAGAATTTAGAGCAAGGAGCATCTGAAAGTGAAGAGCCTTTGGTTTTGCGGTTTGCTCTTACAGAATTTGAGCTTCTATGTAATTTTTTAAGTTTATGAGTTATCTCTGGAGTCATTTGATATTATGCACTCTGGTGGGGAACAGCAGGGTCTTAAAAACTTGTGTGATAACTGTAAACGTGCCTTAATCATCAGTTGGTCTTCGGAAGATGATGCAGTTCCCATTTGGTGTCCACCTGCCTTCTACTGCAATTCCAGGCCCTCTCCTGCTCTCCCTACTGATAAAAGGCTGTTGAACTGGAGAGTGTCTGGAGAAAAGGCACTGAGCAATTGAAGGATGTGGAAACTCGGTCTTTAGTGAGTTCCTTTAATTGTTCTGTTTAGTCTGTCTTGCTTAGTGTGGGAAAACACTTTCTTATTACATTTTTTTCTCACTGGTAAAAGCAGCTAGTGTATAAACTTAAAAAAACCCAAACAATTGATAAATCTTGCAAAGCAAATGCTGGGGTGCCAGCAGCTAGGTTAAGTCTTTAAAATGTAGTTAGTAGGAGTTGCTGATTGCCATTTTGGTTACGTGTTACAGTGCCAGGAGGGAAAAAAAAAGTACAACTTGCAGCTTAGTCAACTGTCTCTTTGTACTGTATACTATAGCAATGAAAAGTCATAATTTCTAAAAAGTCCTGATTTTTTTATTCTATTGCAAGTATATGTGTATCATATATATACTGCTTTTTTTAGAACTGACGAGTAAGCACCAAGTTGGATTTTTACATCTCAAATTTCATTAATTTCCTAAAAGGAAGTTCAGTGTTGCTTTTCTTCAAGTGTTTTTAGTCATGTACAATGAATAAAAAACAATTACAAAGTGGTACTTGTTTGCCTACCTAAAATGAAAAATTACTCTGTAGGGTGTTTGTGCTCATTTCTGCCCCCTCACCCCTAGAGATTTTGAGAGTCCTTTCCTCTTTGCCCTAAACAAGCACAAATCATGTGCTGCAGTTCATGCTGATACTGGTGTTGATTTCTCTAAGCAAACAAAATACCAAGTTGAGAGCTTCTAGTTTAATATTTGTTGAAAATCTAACTTTCCTAGTGGTTTTGTGGTTTGTTTGTGTTTTTTTTTTTTTAGGGCAGAGTGTCCTTGTGATGTGTTCTTTCTCTCTCTCACTTTACACAAACTACACTCAATACAATTCAGCTATTGGAGTTCTTCACAAATCACTTGATTTGCCATCCCTTCAGAAGAGAATTGAATGCAGCTCTTCCAGTCTTGCTGTCGCACGAGGAGTCTGTGAGTTTTCTGTGTATTTAAGTTGTTCTTGTATTTGTTTTGGGTTTTTTTTGGAAAGAAAATGTAAGAAATCAAAGGCATGTTAGGACGTGGGAAAAATGCATATTTTGTTAATGTTTTTGTTACAAGAAGGTAATGTAATTAATCTTAATTATTTGTAAATGTATACTTTAAAGGAAAAACTAATTGATTTTGAATTCCTATAAACAATATTATTTGCAAATAGTATCGTAGTGTTAGATTTGGATGTCCCTGTTTATCCTGAGGACATGGACTGTTTGAAGTTGGATTTGTCAGTGGAAGTGAGCTGGAACTATGCAGGGGAGGGAATGAGTCTTACTCTGAAAAATACCTCCCTGGCACTGAGGAAGGCATAACTGGATTTATGTTTGAATTCTTACTGTTCTGAATTTCATATCCTTTAGGTTTTTTTCCTAGATGTTTGCTGAAGGACTGATTACTGCTTTTTTTTCCTTTCCTTTTTGAAACAGTTAAGCGGATGGTCAAGTTGGCTTGAAAAGAAACCAAAAGAACCTCACAGAAGATGTATCATGTGGTTCAGTATTGGCCTTTAAGACTAATAACCCAAAACAGTCTTCCTAGCATGTGTTTAAAAGTCATGCTTTCAAGACCCATTGCATTTGCACAGATATGGAAGTCATGGTTCTCAATCCATTCTCTTGTTGGAAACAAAAATATTATCCTGATGGGACCTCCGGGTGCTGGGAAGACAACGGTTGGGAGAATAGTAGGTCAGAAACTAGATTGCCCTGTGATAGACATAGATGACGATGTCCTTGAGACAACCTGGAATATGAGTGTGTCAGAAAAACTGCAGGATGTTGGTAATGAGCAATTTTTAGAGGAGGAAGGAAAAGTCCTGTTGAAGTTTTCAGCATCTGGAAGTGTCATTTCCCTTACTGGGTCCAATCCAATGCATGCTGCTAGCATGCAGCATATGAGGAAAAATGGAATAGTTGTGTATCTGGATGTGCCCACAACGGTCATTATGAGCAGACTGAAATCAATGAAAGTGGATCGCATTGTGGGTCAGTCTTCTGGTATTTCTCTCAAGGACATACTCCAGCTTAGGAAGCAGTTCTACAAAAGGTGGTACGACATTCGTGTTCTTTGTGGAGGGGATATTGCAACAGAGGTCGTGGCAGAAAAGGTACTTGAAGCTGTGAAGAGATACCAAAACTCGGAACTGGAAACTTTCATTTCAACTAGGTCTAGTAGGTCTGGAAGGAGTATGGAAAAAAGCTCTCATAAATATTTCAGTGATATTGTTACTGAGGGCTTAGCCCCTGATGGAGGACTCTTTGTTCCTGAGAGAGGCCTTCCACAATTCACTGCTGGAGAATGGCAAAGCCTAATAGGAGCAACTTACATTGAAAGAGCCCAGGTGATATTAGAAAGATGCATACATCCTGCTGATATTCCTGCTTCTAAGCTGGCAGAAATTATTGGAACTGCTTATGGAGAAAACTTTACTTGTTCTAAAATTGCCCCAGTTAGGCGTCTGGCAGGCAATCAGTTTCTCCTTGAGTTATTTCATGGACCAACAGCATCATTTAAAGATTTTGCATTACAGATAGTGCCACATATATTTGCACACTGCATTCCCAGAAGCTGCAATTACTTGGTTCTGGTAGCTACTTCTGGAGACACAGGGAGTGCTGTCCTAGATGGCTTTAGTCGTCTCCATGACACTGACAAACAGAGAATTGCTGTGATGAATTTTTTTCCTGAGGATGGAGTAAGCCCAATTCAAAAATCACAGATGATTGGCTGTCAGAAAGAAAATGCCTGGTCAGTAGGTGTCAAATCTGATTTTGATTTTTGCCAGACAGCTATAAAGCAAATCTTTACTAATTCTGATTATACTGGCTTTCTTACGGTGGAATATGGAACAGCTTTAGCTGCTGCAAACTCCATAAACTGGGCACGACTGCTTCCTCAGGTAGTTTATCATGCCTCTTCATACCTTGATCTTGTTCACCAAGGTATCATTCCTTTTGGAAGCCATGTAGATGTTTGCATTCCTACAGGAAACTTTGGCAACATATTAGCTGCTTTGTATGCTAAAATGATGGGAATTCCTATTAGAAAATGCATTTGTGCTTCCAATGAAAACAATGTTTTGACTGACTTCATAAGAACAGGTGTTTATGATTTGAGGGAAAGAAAATTAATTCCCACTTTTTCACCAGCAGTAGATATATTGAAGTCCTCCAATCTTGAGCGATACTTGCACCTGATTGCTAATGAGGATGGACAACTGGTGACACAATTATATAGCCAGCTGGAAAATCAGGGCCACTTCCAGCTACCAAAGGATCTACTTGAAAAGCTTCAGAGGGACTTGGTGGCTGGCTGGTGTTCTGAGGAGGACTGTCTAGCTGCCATTCACTCTGTATACAGTACTACAGGATATATTTTGGATACACACACAGCTGTTGCTAAAGTAGTTGCAGATCGATTGCAAGATAGAACTTGCCCAATTATAATTTCATCTACAGCTCATTATTCGAAGTTTGCACCTGCTATCTTGAGGGCCTTGAGGATTGCAGAAATAAACCAGAATCCATTAAGTCAGCTTCACTTGCTGAGTTCTTACAGCCCTTTGCCTCCAGTCCACTGGGGCCTATTAGAGACCCTGAAAAAGACGGGGAATGAGGATCACCAGGTCTGTGCTGCTGATATGAGTATGCTGATGTCCCATATAGAAACCTTAATTCAAAATCATTTTATGAAAGTTTTCTGAGCAACTGATTAGATGTCCACTGTGTCAATTGCGATATCTTCTTAACAAGCTGCATGTTATAATAAAGTCATGATTCATCTGGCCTGTGTCCAGTCCACAGCATAACAGTACACACTTACATACCAAATAGCCGTGTTTTCAACAGTGTAAGCAACACATGTGTGATTTCTAGCAGTGGTGAAAGGTGGTGAACTGAGCATAAAAGACTGGAATACTTTCTTGCAGGTGATACATGAGTAGAGATGGCAGTAGTGCTGGCTTGCCTTGGTGGTGCCGTCTCCTTCAAAAGTCTGAAGACTTCTCCTTGGAAGGAGTAAGATAATGAAGTCTGACCTTTCTGAAACTATTAGCTCTTGTTTTGTTACAAGAATAATGTGATCATTTGGTCAGTAGTTGATTAGTTAAACTTTATCTCACTTCACTTAGGGCTCTAAAACATAAGATACTGTAATGGTGTTTGTATGTTACTAATGAGGGTTGATTTCACTGCCAAAATTCAAGTATACTTGTATTGTTGATCCTTGAGCCATTCAATTTGGTGGTATGTTGTCTTCTTGTATAATGTTTTTTTCTGTATTGTGAGTCCAACATTTATGTAAAAAAATCTGGTTATTTTGTTTTTCAGGCATTTTTTTCCTCCCAGATATTTTCCTGTGTAAAATAGAATCCTTAATTTGATATTTTTAATAATTTGTGAAATGTGAATCTTCCTTCAATGTGTTGTGGTCTCTTTCTTAGATCTTTTCTATTTGAACTTTCAACTTTAGAATCCCTTTTTAATGATTCAGAAAAATTTGCTAGTAGTAGCAACAGGTTCCTTAAATAAGAACCAGACTTCACGATTTATTTACATTTATTTCTTCCCTCATCAAGGAAACTGAAGGATAAATTCCATTGTCTGAAAAGTGGGGTAGCATCAAAGGTATTCATTGTGTAACATAAAATAGATCTATGTTAACGGTCTGGTTTTGTTAATGACAGGCTCTTGATTGTTTTTTCCAGAAAAATATAGAGCAGGTTGCCCTATGATGTCATGTGGTTATGGACAAACTGACTGTAGATTATATTTGGCAAGGATATAAAATATAACTACATTTCACACTAAGAGAAATGATAAAATGATGTATTGGCAAGTTTTGAATGGCACGGGGTTACATGTAAAGAGCTAAGTCGTCAGGTGTGAGGATGTATAGTTATGGGAGGCTGTGGTTCCCACCAAAATTTCAAATAGGGAAAGTACTGGCAAGAGAGGTGGTAACTGGTAACATTTTTTTGCCTCTTGGGGGAGCAGTATCTCCTAGCTGTCAGGACTCATTTGGAGCTTCGAACTGTTGCCCTATCCCCCAACTTTCTCCGTGTGTCTGCTTGTACTTTTTGCCATGTTATACATGAACAAGACACCATCTAGCTAACTATTTTAATAAATTGTTGTTTATTCCAGTGTAAGGTAAAAGACCCAAGCATCATGTGCGTTTGCCGTGGTGAATATACAATAACATTAAATGTAGCTGATAACAAAGGTGTGACATGAGCTTTCTAGATTCTTTCATTCTCTGATGCCTTTTTAGAACCTTTCTAGTTCTCAGTCCTCATTCACTATTTCTGCAGTAACTTTGGAAAATATTTTTTTATTTTTATTTTCACAGCATCATAGAACAGCCCAGGTTGGAAGGGACCTCAAAACATCATCTGGTCCAACATTTTGTGGGGAAGGGAGCCTAGATGAGATTATCTAGCACACTGCTTAGTAACATCTTAAAAAACTCCAGCGCTGAGGACTTTACCACGTCCCTGAGGAGGTTGTTCCAGTGATTGAGTGTTCTTTCTTATATCAAGATGAAACTTTTCCTGGTGCAACTTGTAACCGTTTTCCCTTATTGTCTCCATGTGGCTCCTTGTGAAGAGAGAGCTTCCATCCTCTGTCTAGCCACCATTTAAGTACTGGAAAACTGATGAGGTGTCCCTTGAACCTCCTCTTCTTCAGGGTGAAAAGACCTAACTCGTTCAGTCTCTCCTCATAGGGCAGAGGAATTTTCATCATTTTCCAGAGACAACATGAGAAGGACCATAAATATGTAAATAATAATAATAAAACAAAATCCACATTCTGTAAGAAAAAGTTATGTAAGAATATTGTCATAAAAGAAGTATTGCTTCTGTAGGTGATAAGTGCACACCCACCTTGTATATCTGTATGTTTCACTCTGATTCTCAGAGTAGTTCCAACTGGAAAAAAACTTAATCCTTTCACTGGGTCTGTTCAGTACAAAACCAGAATTCTAAACCTTAAAAAAACAAAACAACAGCAACAAAAACCAACAAATAAAAAAAACCCAAAACCCCAAACAAAAAACCCAACTGCCTGGATTGAATTACTGGAACGGGAACTGGTTTCAGCATAAGGACTCTGTGGAAATCCTGCAGTACCTGGGTGCATGGAGCTTAATGCCATTTAACACCGATGGGCAATTTGTCACACGCTGTTACAATACCTTATAGAAATGTCTACAAAGAGGAGCTTGTTTTCATAGAAGGTACCTAAAAGAGAAAAGCTGAGATTTTAAAGAAGATTAGGCTAGAAGCCACTGTCCTACCTTGAGTTAGCTGATTATTAGATAAAACAGTCAGAACTAAACTAACAGAGTTTGTTTTGGCATGACTCAGACAATCAATATCTTAAAGTTCATGGTTGTAACTGAATCTTGATTTGAAGGAGGAAGTATTACTAAAATTTCTAGTTGCTGTTTTGATATCACATAAGCCATTATGACAGTTGATATGAATTGAATAAGTAAAAAAATGAGCAGTTGTACTTGGGTATGGGTGTTTAATGTGGACTTAAGGTGTATAAAGGCAATGGTTAAAGAGCACATATGGTATTAGTACATTTCTCAGAATGTCTAGAGGCTTTTACCACAGTATTGATTTATTTTAAAAAGTAATATGATTTTTTGGCTTTTCTTATAACTTCAATGAACTATTTTTGTACTCTGCACCTGCTTGTGGATTCTAGTAAAGGGCACTATAAAATGCTGCAGTAGTGTCATGGTCCTGGATGTACACAGTATTGGTGATCAAGTGCTGATGCTGTGTTGTGGTAGCTGTAGTGTGCAGTCTTCTGGGATGTCTTGTCCTGCTGGGCCTGGAAGAATGGAAGAAAAGGAATTTCCAGCATACTGGTGGCTATAGTTGGCTGCGGGCAGACAGGGTGATGAGAGAAGTAATCCCTCTGCCTTCCCAGCCCAGCTTCTCTAAGTGTCAGTCTGCAAAATACTGTGATTCAACAAACATTCTACTACTGTTACTGCACTTTTTCCCCAATATCAATATTACAAAAGATTCGAAGGGCATTAATGATTAAGAGTGGACACAAGTGCCCTTTTTTGTCTTTTGCAGACATTGTGCAGTGCTGTAATGCAATATTTTGTATTAACTGCTAAAGGCAAAAATGCTGTGCTAATGATGCACAAAAGCAAATCTACATTGTGATGGTTAGCAGGATCCTTCAAGCCATTTAGGCTTGGTATGTACACAGTTTGCTCCTATTGTCTAAAGATAGGATGTTGCAGTCTAAATCGGTATAAGCTGGGTTTACAGAGAGCGTGAGCATGCATATATACACATTTCCACTAGCTTTGTTGACCTGGAGTAATAGCACAGCTTTAGTTAAGCTATTCTGTATAGCTAAATGTTTGCTGAAATGTAACAAATGTAAGGACAAATATAATTTGTCTGTATTTACACTTTTTATTATGAGAATATTTATATGGAAAATACTTTGCTTACAGACTTACCAGCTCATTACTTGCCTTTAGTCACAGTTCTGCTTCTCAGGGTGACAGAAAACGGTCTGAGGTAAAGGGTGAATAACGCAGATCGAGATGACTTCAGAAGATAATTCTGTTTTCATAGTATCTTACGATTTAGAAAGGATTGCTCTTTACGTTTTGAGATGATGGAATATTTTAGCAGCTAGAACTCTGAAGGGAAGACTCTTGTTTTTGAAGTGGTCAACCTTGCTATTCGGAGACATCAAGAACACACGTTGTTATTAAGTGTATCATGTTTGGCATGCCTGAAATGTGCATTAGTCATTTGTATCCACTATATTTTTTCTAAATAAATGTTGTGGGATCCACTCTGTAGCACTTTCTTCACAAGTATGTGTGTAAATCCTTATCGATGTGATGTAAAGAAAATTCACTAAAATAAGTGGTTTTGGAATTTGATATTCTTAAATCTTGAAAGACATGTTCTGTCCTGTTTTTACTTGGAAGTTAGGTGTGTAGTAAATGATCTAGTATTTCACTTTGCTGAGATTAACAGATGTTACTAAGATAGTCTGCATCATCCTGAAAGGAAAGTGTATATAAAAAAAATAAACCCACATCAAAACTAGCAAATGTCTAAACATGCTGTTTATGTTGCACCACAGACTTGTCTGGTGCTGCATGGAAGGAAAGTTTGTGTTCTGAGGATTTAATATGGAAAAGGAAATCTCTGTCAGTTTAATCTTTCTTACGCTTAGTTCAGCAGAGGGATGAACTGGTTGTTAACAGTTGCGGAGCAACTCTGTTCATTTGGAATATGATTTCGGGATCACAGGCTTAAAAATTACTGGTTGAAACAGCAATAAGAAATGAGTAGTTTAATTTCAGTGAATTAATGTGAACGAGCATTTAGTTCTAAATGTATATTAGCAGCTTGACAAAGATTTAAATGTTACTGTGTTTTTTCACAGTAGTCATAAATGTGCTCAGCACGTTTATCAGAATTGGGGGGCTGTTGCTTCAACAGTTTTTCAGAACACAGCAATCTAAAAGACATCCATCTTGGTCTTGCTCTCCAGCTTAGGTATAACTTTTGAAGGTCTCACAGCATGGAGGCAGATCGGAGCCGTTTGATCAAGAAGACTTTATTCCCTGGTAACTGTTTAAGATGGTTTCTGGCTACTTTCTTGACAGCACAGGAAATAAAATGTTTAAAAGGAAAATTGTTCAGCAGAATTAAGAAAACACCTGATTTACTTGCTTATGTACAATACCTTATAAAATTTAACCAAGCAGAGATACCACAGTGTTTTCCCTGTGCAACATAGGAACACGTTTTTCATAAAAAGTGCATCTCAGACTTCACAAAATCAGTTACATAGCACAGGAGTTGTTACTCTAGCATTTTATTTAGGTATTCTTAGATATTTCAATATTGCTATGCTCAGCTCCAGCAGTCACCATTTCCAGTGATGCTGGCAAATTGGACAGAAGAGTCATGAGAGAAATGAAAGGATTAAAAAGAAGTACTGGCACGAGAGTTTCAATAAACAGAATCTACTTAATTTGATGAAAGGAGAGTTAGCATAGAACCACCACCTTTGGAGCAAAACTTTGATAAAAATAAAGGTCTGTTCCATCTAGCAGAGAAAGAGTGATCCAGCAATTTTAAGTAGAAGTTGGACACGTTACAAGAAGGGATGAAGGCACGTAACAGAATGGTAAAGGTTTCTCTAGTCTGAACGCGTCAGATGATTTCCTGAAAAGATGTGATTTGATAGAAAGAGGACTAATTCAGGCAAGTCAGATCTGTGTTACGCAGGAGGTCAAACAAAACAACCACGATTGTCCTGTTTGGCTGTCCCAGGAGTAACTTGCTAACAAAAGTATGAACAGTATTTCACAGAGGCTTGAGTACCAGAGGTTGTGAACTCATTTTAGTTCTGCTGTAGTATCAGTACATAGAACAAGTTGTGTGCTAAATAGGCTACTGGATATGTTTAGCATTGTTATTTCTGTCTCTGGAGAATTGCAAATGGACTACTAATGCATGCCCTGGCTTGGCTTGTGGCTATTAGGATATGGCTCATTAGTTTTAAATTTCATTATACAATATGTGTGTAGTGGTTTGGGCAATATATACTTTCATTATGAAAATGAGGTGAATGCACACAGTAGGAAAGTGCCTATGCAAATGTCAGCTGTATTGAATGCAGCTATTTCATTTTTCTAAGCTCTTAAAAGTTAGAGATCTTTTAAAGTTTATGTTTAAAACTTATTTAAAGCTTTTGGACCCCTTCTTTCCATTCATGTTTACCTGGCATTTCTTTCTCCTTTCATGAGCAAGTTGCAATCCAGTGGCCATTTCCAATTCATTTTTAGCACATAACATAAGGCTAATATAAAAGAGTAATTGAAAAATCCAATGTTTCCTTTTTATAGTTGACCTTGACCTTTTATGTATCAACTGAAGGTGCTCCATAAAGCTTGGAGAAGGTAAAGTGTGCTCACAGGGTTCTGCTCTAGAAACGTATTTTGAGAAAAATGTATTTTCTGTACATTTTAGACCAATTCACTAAATTATATCTAAATAGGGTAGGCATCTAGTGGACTTTTTTACTAAGTACATGTGGCAATCAGGTTCTGTTTAAAATGCTAATGAATACATCCTATCTCCTAATGAAACTACTGCTCCCTGCATAATTAATTAGCTTTGTATATACAGATGAGGACAGGAAAGCCATATTCACAGCCATTTTCATCCAGAGTGGTTAACAAAAGAATGCTATACAGTTCTGAAAGGTCATACATGAATAGCTAGTTTTTTAAAAAAACCTGTATTTCGCAAGTAAAAATTTAGTTAAAATTACATGGAATCGTTGTTATATTCAGCTTTTAACCACAAGATGGCATTACTAACAGAAGTTTGCTAGGCATAATTTCTTGCAGTTTTTGAAGGGCTCTAAAGGGAAGGCTGTCATATGCATTTGTAATGGTATATGAGTTTTTTATATTTTCATGTTTATAAAATGTAATTAACAGAAATTGGAGTAAGAAACTTTAATGATAATTGGGTTAATACTTATTGCTATGTGGAGTACCCAGAAATATGGCATGGTTCCAGGTCAGAGATACACGGCATTAATTCATGGCACTGAAGGCTTTTCAGGTGTAAATCTTGAATCAACTTGTCTTTAGTATAATAATAAAAAATAAAAAACATCAGTTATTTAATATTGAAATCAAGAGCACAAATAATATCATGGTCTTCTACGTAAACCCCAAGTATTTGGGGTATGGTGCTGCATATGGGACTTGTAGTGAGTTTTGGGACAAAGAAGAGCAGATAACAGTATTCACAGAAAAAAACAGTATAAATAGTATGTCTTGTGCAGAGGAGGATTTTTCATTGCTTAATGTTAAAATGACCAAGCAACATATTTTCAAATGTCTGCCATCCAGGTTGCTAACAGAGCCCACAGGCAGCCCTGCTTTCTTTTAGGCTTTATATCTTTTTCAATTTCTTGTCATCTTTGCACGCTAAAATCAAATACCTTGTTAGTATTTTTCCTTAAACGCAAGCAGGAAGGGAGCATAATGCAACCTCCTAAACCAATACAAGTGCACTAGATTTTACATAACAGAGACATGCATATTATATTTGGGTTTGCTTTTTTCCTCGTGGTTAAGGTCCTGATCTTACTTGGCTGATTTTGTTGACTGTGTAAGATCAGACCTGAGCTAAGGAGTAATTTATATTCCCATTCTATCCAGTGCCCTAGTTGCAGTTTGGGTTTGTAAAAAAGACATTACCATGTTTGTCCAATGTAAGTTGTGGAATTTTTTTCAAGTCTGTTTTAAGTCAATAGAAAAGATTACGATAGACTAATTTTCTTTTTTAAAAAATTGTTCTGTGGTAGCAAAACTTCCATGGCATCTTTTCTAATGCATGTGTTCATTTCCTGCTAATCCTTCTGCTTCATGTGCCACCCCATGCCGATACCTCAGCCCTCTCGTTTTGGTTCCTATCATATAACACAGCTGAGAGGACAGAGCAGTGGCTTTGTCCACCGCTGACACGAATGACAATGCTTGCTGAGTGAGTGGGTACTTAACAATAAGCAGGCGTTCTTTTTTCCTAACATTTTACTGTATCTCTGTCCTCCCTGAAATGTGGCTGTGCAAAACAGAACATGAATTTTTGTTCACTGAAAGCACTTGTCAGTCAAAAAAACACTTTCAGAATGATCAGGTTGTTGGAAGCTACTTTCTGGTTGAATCTGGCACAAGGATTGCAGAGGCAAACCATCTGAATTAATAGTATCTCATGTTGACTACCAGTAGAATTTGGGGGCCTGAACTCCCATTTGCTGCAATTTTAAAGAAATGTAGTGAAGTGAAAATCTCTATTTCAAGGATGTGGGAATGGCAGTACAAATGAAGTTGTACATCATATTTATGAAATGTTGATGAGGAAGTAAATGATTTGTTGTTGTTACCTTTCAAATTAAGTTACACACTGAATTTTCTTTGCAGTAATTGGGCATAGCACTAGGTGAGTAGATGGGGACAGGATTCTGCTGAGAAGAGCAAGAAGTCTCTCCAATGGAGGAGGTTTAAAAAAGAGGAAAAACATATGTACTGAGGAAAGAAACATTGTCTGCTCTCAAGGGCTGATGCCTGGGGTGTGGAGAGGCCTTATCCTGAAAAATAGTCTGTAAGTAGAAGTATACACAGCAAAATAGGTGAAACAGGTTAGTCAAGGAAATGCTTCAGAGTTCCCTAAAATGAGTAGAGTGCGATGGACACCAATAGAAATCAGTGGTCTCAGCCACTGTTGATGTTGCTTCTGGAACATCTTCTGATGTTGAATTGGATATGTACTCAAACTCCCAGAAATGGAGGAAATAAATGACAGTGAATTTGTCCTTTTGCCTGAGGGTGTCTTGGTTACATGACAGCCCCTATAAGTTCATATAACCAAGCCCTTGCAGATAACACTGTCAGAAAAAATGACCATACTGACTGCTGACAAATAATAGTACTGATACTTCATGACGGATCTGCAAATTGCTTTGCTAGTACAAAGCACATCAGGGGCTAATTTGATGCAGTTTATTGTTTGCAAGAGGTGGATTATAAATGTTTGGAATTGCATCTTCTGTAACTGCTGCTGGATAAGCATTGCTATGAGTAAGCGTGAACTGGGAAAGAAAAATGTGGTACTGGGAACTGTAACCGCAAGCATTATTGCTTCCCATATGTAACAAAACTTACTAGGGCAAGTGAGCACCATTACTGACAGAAGCTGTGTTTGCTCATGCAAGTGATTTTATTGTTCCAAATGATTTGTCACTCTGGATTACGTTTTTTGATGAAAGATTTTTCTGAAATAATGTAAATGGCTGGTTTGCCTTCAAGAGGTGACCGGGTTTGCCTGTTGAAAAGAAGTTAGAATTATAAAGCATTTCTATGAGGTGGTTACATAGGTGGGATACAAAAGGTCATTATGCAGTGTGGAGGTTTGCTTCCCCAGGTTAGTAACATAATCTCTCTCACTCTCTCACTTCCTCAGTCTCAGAAACCTAGAAATACACATTTTAGACAATTATCAGATACTTAAATGTTTAATATACTTCCAAATAGTATGTATTTAATTTCTCTGTGATCAAAACAATATGCTGGATTATCTGAATGTAGATTGGATGCTGATGATATACTGATGATTGCTGAAAACTGAAAAAGCAGTCCTGACTTCTTTTACAGAAACCAAAAAGATGTTACATTTTCAATTTGTTCAAATTAGCTTTAAATCTGGGTTCCAGGACGTATGCAGCACCTGAATTGCCAACACCTCTGACCCTGTGCTCCTGGGTCACTGATGGTAAAGCTCTTACTTTATTAATAATTCATATTATTGTGAAAAGAGATAGTTTTAAGTACAGGTCTCTTCCTTCTCAAAGGCATCTGAATACAAAACAGACACAACTATCCACTGTGTAACTTCTACCTGACACTAGAATTACTTTACTAAAGACAAATCAAACCTAATACACAACCAATCCCTTTTCAAAATTCAGAGTGGCAAAGCTGAGCCGGAAGATACCCTGTATAAAGTGAACTGTCAGACACTTGTATTGAGCTGGTATAAAAGCTAGATGAAAACTACTTCACTAACTACTAAGATCTCTGTAGTACCCAATATTACAAATTGTCACTCATTTCCGCAAGGCACAGCTGACAGCTGACAAGGGAAATGAAGAAATATAAACTACATTTCTTTTCTTTTTTTTTAATCCATCCAAAATAAAATTTGTCTTCTGTGAGCATTTAGCTTGTTGTGCTATGCCTATGGGGTGCAGAGTGGGTCCCCCACCTCCCAGGGTGGTGGCTGTTCAGTCAGCTCAGGGGCAGCAGAAGCATCATCTTCTGTAGTGATGAGTTTTTGTTCCTTGTATTAATTGCATGATCTGCTTCATAAATCAAATTACATACAAATGGAACATCTTAAAAATAATTGTGCAGCTGAGAAGCTGACAAATTACTGTGCCTTATGGCTACTGTGGCTGTGTGGGTGAGGACCAAAAAGACAAAAATCAATCTCTTTAACCTCCAATGTCCCTTAACTTTCCCCTGACGAGTTTCCTGTCACCCTAATTTAAGATATTTCTGGATCAATTTATGAAAGTGATTTTATTATGCAGTTGCCTCCAATTTTCCAGAAACAGTTGCCCAGTGCCATGTTCCTAAATTTCCTTCTGTATTCACTGCCTTTCCTTTGCCTTTCCTTTACCTTTTCTTTTTTGGCAGATGCAATAGATGTTATTAGTGATGATGTGGTTTGTAGACCTGTTTTTACAGGGTAGACAGAAGAAATAAGACACATAACAGTAGCATTTGGAGCGTCATTGAGACCACCTTGGTAATTTTTTTTTGCCTTGCAAAGCAGATGTCTGTGTAATGCACTCAAATTCTTCACCATCACCCATTATCAGAAAGTCATTTTAGCATAATTATTTTTTAATTTTCTTATCCTTTTCACAGGAAAATTAAAAATCAGTCTTTGTAGAGTAAATTTAACTATTTTACAGCTCAAGATACGATTTTTAAAAAATAATAAAAAAAATAAATCTTCTAATAAACATTTTGTAGTTAATGTACTTAAGTTCCTTTCAGGCTGATACTTGGACTGCAAATCAAGAGTTTTATTTCCCTTCTGGAATCAGGTACCTTTTGAAATGTTCATACTTAAGTTCTGAGAACTGTGTTGTCGTTAACTGTACTTCTGATGGCTATTAGCAGGATTTTGCAAATTGCCATTGGTTCTGAACACAAGGAAAAGTGTGTGTATGCAACAATTTTCAGTAGAGGGGAAAACTAGAAGACATTATTTCGTTATTGTAACTTGACCTAAGAGCAGAAGATTTGTATATGCATGAGTGTGTTGGTATGTGATAAGCTGATATCTTCATCAGCAAGCTTGAGAGGTAATTTTTGCAAAATTTATTTTTGCTCAAGTTGATGAGGGTATGTTTTATTCTTTTCCTGCCTTCCTCCTCCCCAAATTCATAAATGAATGACAGAAAACTGAAGAGCTATTTTAAAAATCAGATTTCAATATGTTGAAAGTACAAAAGGGGGGGAAACAGCACCAAAAATCAGATCCAGCGAATAGTCAGAAGCTGGACACAATTCTGCCATGCTCCTGTGAATTAATGCTCAAGATTGAAATTCCAACCCTTTAAACAACTTCTTTAAACATGGCCACGCTGTAACAGACCACCTCTAGCCTTAAAGTCTTACTAAAAATGTGGAGCTGTGGTTTTCTTGAGAGATTTGGGTAAATTCCTGCTTCAGTGAGGCTAAATACTAGGGATTATTTTTATTTTTTTTTGGGGGGGGGCAGAATTCTCCATTTTCTCTGACAATAATTCTAAGATAAAGGAAGAAGAAAGCATTGACATTATTTTTAAACCTCACAAATTGTATTTAACATGGGATGAGCATTTATACTTTAGCAGTGTGTTTAACTGAAGCTGTATGAGTTCTTCCTGATTATGAAGGTTCCCAGGGCACCTTTTTCAGTTTACTGTATGTTTTGAGAGACAGAAAACGTGAGAGAATTTACGTATATGCACATAGCTTATATATGTATTTCAGTTTATTGTGCACACAGAATATCATGCTCATAGGATCACTGTGAAAGTCATCTTGACTGATGCATCTCAGATCACGTGTAGAAAGAGCTGTGCATTCCTGTGGGTACCAGTCTGCTACATCAGCAGATTCGGGTGGGATCTGGCCCGTGCAGTTGTCCTTCCTATGCAACATGTGTGAGATGTTGCAGAGGGACTACACAACCTTCCTAAGCCATGCAGTTAGACTCAGGAATGCAGTGTGGTTCGTGGCCCAGGACTCCATCTGACCTTGACCCTTAGCTGGTTTTGTGCAGCATCACTGTCTAAGCTTGGTTCACTGGCACTGAGAAAGCTGTTGCTGAGCTATGAGGATATGTAAACTGAAACCGTGCAAGATAAGAGTGAAAACAGGCAGAACTGAAAGTGCTGAGCTGGTAAGAATGTCTCAGGAATTGGGGACAAAATACTGACATGGAATATAAAACCTGAGGCTGAAAGCAGAGCCTTAGGAGATGGCATCTCTGCGACTGTGAGGACATGTACTGATTTACTGGGGTATTTTAACATGACTGAGATACTTTTCTTATGAAATATTAAATCTGAAACACTAATAAAAAGCAGCATTTTCCACCTCAGGTGCTTTTCTCTTCTTTCCCCTGTCCCTTTCCTTTTCCATATTTTTTATGTAGTGTTCCTCATTTCCTCTGGTCTGCTCCCTCCTAACCTGAGTGATGCTTCTCCAGTCAGCCTCTGGTCAAAAGTGCCTCTTGATACCTTTTACCACTTTGCTCTCATTTCACTTGGCAAAATCATTTGGATCATATAACCCCCAAGGCGCTCTTGGCATGTGGCCCTTTGCTCTCACTGCTCTTGACCCTGCTGTCCATGATAGCACAATGTGGTGGCCCTGAAGCGCGGCAGTGACCAGCCAGCCCTCTGGCAACCCGTGCAGGCATCCAGCTTTGAATCAGGGCTGGAGGAGCAAAAACAACATTCCCAGCCCTGACGTAGGGGTCCAGGTTCATGGTAGGGACTAAGGACAAAAGAGATTCTGCACTAATGTAAGTGCCCAGATGAAAATGACTTTGTCTTCCAATCACAGGGGTCACAGGACTGCCGGGCCCTCACGTAGGTGCCCCCTTGCTGCCATAGCCAAAGCCAGCTGCTGTCTCCAGAAGCACATCATGTTACATATATGGCAGAAGTAGACTCTCCGCTGCCTTTGGATCCCTCTGATTGAAGAAATCATCTCATTTTAAGAGTGTCTGGTAGCCTTTCTAGGCTTAATGTTTGGATGTACTATGCATATAAATAGATGGCATTCAGATGCAGCAAAGCCTTATTGAACTTGTGTTGATTTTCACTTGGTTCAGACATGGAAGAAATGTGTGTGCCATCTGGCACGTGCTCTGCAGCTCCCCAAACCTAACTGGTGATGCTGTGTCTCCCTGTCTCTGCATGTCTTTCATAACAGGCTCATTCCTGCCAGCGCTCTATTTCTTGTTGCCAAACTCTTCATCTCACTTCTCAAGCCAATTGATTAAACAAGTGGAAGGTCATTGGTCTAACAGGGACTACCTGGATAATCGAAGCTGGACTGCAAGTATACATGGGTTCCTTCCATTTTAATTTTGTAGTTTTGTTTTACTTGCTTGGTTTTGGCTTTTTTTAAATGGAGATTCAAACACAAAATTGTTGGCAATTCAGCTGCTTCTGAAATGTCAGTTCTGAGGACCAGCTTTGAAATGGAATTTATCTCTGATTCTGCTTAGAGTGTCCATTTTGTCATACAGTGAAAGTTACATTTGATACCCTGGTTTCAATCAGACCAATGATACATTTTTATTATAGTATATAGTGATGTGTGGATTTCAGCTGTAATTTCAAACGCATGGACAATGCTTGCTAGTTGCCAACTAATATTCAAAGAAAAACCTTGAAGGCTGAAAAATAGAAGCATTCAGGGAAATTAGATATGAATTTGTACTTGAAGTGGTTAAGAAATTCCTTTAGCTTATTTTTAACTAAGGGCGGGAATAAACAAGTGATAGAAAACCAGCCCAGAGCCAGGGAATGAAGACAAGAAGGTGATTGTAGCATTAGAAAGAAATAACTCATTAATGTAGTGGAATTGTTTGAAGATCTTGTAAGTGCTATAAAGGGAGTGCAATAGCTTTCCAGAGCATTTGGCAAAATGTCAGGTCAGAGTACAATGTCTGTGATGCAGAGTAATGGAATAAGTGGAAAGTTGGTTGATAATTGGGCAAAAAGCAGGGTACAAAAGATAGCTCTAAAAAGGAACTTTTTTTATCCAGGAAGAAATTAGGCAGTCATTTTGGAAGGCTGTTTATTATAGAGAAAGATGTTACCTCAATTTGGCCTATAAACTTTGTTCTCAGGTGATTTTTTCTTTGCAGCTGTACAACAAAAACCCCATGAATGTTAACTGCAAAGTAGCAATGAGACCTGATACTGGTGAGAGGTCTCCAAAGCTACAAAGTGGGAACTAGATTTAGGCAAAAGATGGGAAAATATGCCCCATGAACTAACCTGTTGACTGGACTCAGGAACCTGGAGAAGTGAGACTTGATAAAGAAGGAAGAGATGAAGGCACTCGGGAAGAAAGGCTTCCTATTCACACTATGAGCTCCTGCTCTGCAGCAGCTGCTGCTGCCCAAGAACCTCTAAGAAAATCAGTCAGTATTTGGTGTAAGCTGAAGCCAGAAATGTTGCACAGTGTAAAATAGCATTTACTTTGGGCATTTGCTAAGTAGACAAAAGGTGCATTTTGAAGAGACTCCCAACAGTCTAGCAACTGGAAAATAAATTATTCTCTTCTGCAGCCCACTCCATTATACCCCACTGTCCTTAGTTGCCTCCTCTGAACCTGGACTCACTACATTTCCAGCCATGACTGGGCTTGGAGGACATGTTATGTAGCACAGGGGAGAGCAGGTGGTCCTTTGCAGCCCTGTTTGTGTTCAGCCTGGTCCAAGAGATTGGCTTTTGGAGGAAGGGCAGAGATCCAGGGGCATATATGCAATTCATCATCAGTATTTTCAACTGACTGGAAGAAACTGCTACACCTGCTGCTCTGCTTCAGATGGGCTTTGAAATATAGGCAGGCTGAAGGACATAAGAGTTTTTCTTTCATGATAAAAATAAAAAACCTCACTTTGTTCTGGTATCTATAAAGTTAAGGCAGTTTCCTATAAGCAATGATAAATAAAGAACAGTTCCTGCCTTGTAATTAATACATAAACGAGAAGAGTATTTTTGGAAATGCCTTTTGCTTTTATTATTAAAAAAAAGAGTCTTATAATACATAATTGCCAAGTCTTTTAATACATAATTGCCAACAGAAACACTTTGAGTTATCAGACAGAGGGGAAATAACTGAGTCAAAATCAGCAGTCCCTACTACAGATTAACTACCAGAAATCTGCATCTTGCTCTTGGAAGGAATCCAGGTGCCTTTATGCCACAAGAAGTCAAAACAATGTTCAGCTGGGAACCAGGACCCAGAAAAATGATGCAAAATGCCCATTGCTTTATACAGCCTGTCCGAGGGGAATAAAAGTGTGTTAAAGGGCTGGCAAGATGCCTAAACCCAAACTGCTGGTATGGGTGTCCTGATTAGAAAAAGATCCAAGAAAGGCTAGCTTGGAGGCTGTATTGGAAGAGGCAGCTGTGAATGCACTTTCTGTGTTTGCCAGGCACTTTTAGGGAAGACTGGGAAGATTCATGCTTCCTCAAGTCTGCAGGTACCAAGCTGGACTTTGAGGTCTAGGAGAGGCCACATGCAACCCCTAGAGACTGTTGCTGCTGCAGAACTAATGCAGCCTCCTCAGAGCATCACAGATGCAGGAATTGGGGAACCTCCCTGCTCTGCCCTGGGGAGCAGGTGGGGATGATGCTCAGCGTGAGTGTGAGGCTGGGTCCTGCTTCCCAGCACTGCCAGTGCCAGATGCCCCATCCTGGCCTGGCCCCTTTCACCGTCTCTCCTGGCTGCAGTATAGCAGCTACCTGGCACCACTGTCCTTCCCCGCACTGACTGGCTTGACCTGCACTGCTGAGAGCCCCTGAGCTAATGTGGGCATTTAGGCAAGGCAATAACAGACATCTTAACAGTTAATAGATAAGGAAATATTTTATTTTGGAATAAATATGAGGAATACAGCTTCCAAACAGCATTTAAAAATGGATTTCAAGAAGAAGATTAAATTCCCTTGTAAGTAATAAAAATTATAAATTATCCATTGGAAATACATTCTGTAGCTTCACTGAAGCTCATTTATTTAAGCAGGCTATGAATTATTCTTTTGTTGTCCATCACCCAACCATCTGAGTGACTGTGTAACATCAGCATCTACATCTGTATAATGGGAGCAACTGTACTACGCATCTTCAAAGAAGACCCTGGAATGTCAGAATAAAAGCTTTATTTAAATGCTGGATTTTACTTTACGATAGCTTTGCAGCCTGATTCATTTCAAGTGAATCACAAAATTACCATGGAGTTCAGAGGGAACAAGATTGGTTTATTGCAAAATGCGACTGGAAATTAATTATATATTTATTAAATTTTAAATATTTATCCATTACATTCCTTCTTAACCCTTTTATTATTCTTTTACACAGGCTAAAAGCCAGCTACTCCAGTGACTCCATATAAATTTGAACATGAACAGAACATCATTCTTTCCAAAGCAATTAAAATTCTCATTCACTGTTTCCATCTCCCTCATGCTTGCCGTGTGTAATGAAGCTGAAAGACAACAAGGGACATGGTCACTGGAGATATTTGTCAAGTCTGTGACTGAAGCTACTGAAGTTTCCTATTAATATGACGTGAAAACTTGGGTAAAGAAATGCTACAGTTCCAAGGTGAAACATTCAGCTGCTAGGAAATAAGCAATTCATAACTTCCCAGGCATCCTTGGCTGAGTTTCTCTATGTATACCCTTTATAATATGGTATTTAATTAAATCATCACAGATAATCTCCTTCTGCAATTTCCTCCTAATGTGTACTCTGAGCATATATGTATTTATATAGCCCTATAAGCTGAGTCCTTATGTCTCACAGAGAATATTGTATTAGAACCCAACAGAGAAAGATTTGGTCTAAACTCTTGATTTCCTGAAGTTTCAAAGGTGGAGTCATCCTGACAGGATAGCCCTAGGTGAGGATCATTGTGAGGGACCCACAGAGAAGAGAATGGAGCCGCATGTCTGTTTGTCCCATCTGCTTCTCCCTTGTATTTCACTGGAAGTAGTCACCAAACTGATGGTGCAGTTCATCTGTAGCAATAATGTCCCACTGTTTGCTGGTTAAATGAAAGCCCCTTGCCTAGTTGAGAGGGCTCATCCTTGCTAGTTGAGTGTTGAGGATTTTATTTTGCTCCAGAGACAGGAAGAATGTTATGTGGTTTTAAATCCTATCACAAGGAAGGGTACAGAGCAGGCGATCAAACCTGATATGGAGGGTTTTGGACTTGAGCCGTGGCTGGTGTGAGACCGGGCAGTATAGAGGAAACACCTTGCAAATCAGTGGGAACGAGAATGCATGAGCAGCTCTGCAAGCCTCCCTTTCCCTTTCAGCAGTAGCTAATTAGTGTCTGTGTAGGGAATAGGTTCATGGTGAAAAGCAAAGCCCTGCACTGCCTGTTACCAAGCAATTACTCATGTCCACCTCTGGGACAGCAGCTACTTTCTTATTTGAGAAACACAGGAGATGACTTTCCATTAAGCAGTCAGTCTTGTTTACAGGAAAATACACAAATAAACAGAAATAATCTATCAAGGCAAACTTGTACTTTTTGATTTTTAAGTGAAAAACCTGAGGCAAGCCACTGGTGTAGAAAACACTAAAGATTTTTGGCTCTACCTAGGGAAAAAGAAAAGGAAAAAACCCATTAGTTTAAAGCCTTTTCTGTAAAAGATTTACCTTATGTTTTCAGAAGTAACAATAATCTTTCCAAAAGGTAGAAAAATGTCACTACGCACAAGTTTGTGGGGGAACAAAGAGTTAGCATATCTTTACTTTCAAACATGTAGTTGCTTTTAAATGTTCTAGTCCCCAATTATTTCAAAAGGAAAGTTTGAAAGGACAAATGTGTCTGTCCAATGTCTAGGTGACACTCAGGGTGGCCCTGGCTGTGTGCGCTGGCTCAGGATTGCTGAAGACCTGTATTTGAAGCCGTGTCATTAGCAGTGAGGTTGTACACTCAGCATCACACAGAGCCATCCGACAGCTTAACTGGTATTTCTTTATCCGGATATAAGTGCCATACGTGCCTAGGTCTCCATTATGCTCAGTTTTTGGGGTTCCTTGCAGGGCACTGATTTATAACAAACTGGTTAGAAATAATGAACAGGATCAAATAGAAGTGAGGGGTATGGTGGTGAGAGGATCCAACCTTTTCAAAAGCGGTGGCAATAACAGATGAAGCAAACCGGCCTTCCCTGGCTCCGAAGCTTGGCTGGGAAATTGCTCTCATGAGGGGGCCAAGCCCACAATAGCGTGGCAGCACAGTCACTTGAAAAACTAAAAATGCTGATTTCCTGGAGGGCTTGCATAGCACATCATGGTGTAGAGCTGAGGAAATAATGTGCACATTGCTCTTTCAGCTTTATAATGGTATTAGTAGGCTTTTTCAGGAGTTTTGCTGACTTATCATCTCGTACTTTCTTAGCCTAAAGCAGGATCAAGGCCATGAAGACACTGCAGCAGTCTGCGTTCTGCTCGGGAGAGCAAAGACAGCCCTGCTGCTGACACCGCCCTGGGTGGGAGACCTCCCGCAGCACGCCGGGCTTGAGGATGGAGCGGCGAGGAGTCTGTCATTAAGAGATCAGCTGTGCTCGGGGGCACGCTCTTTTCATTCCCAGTTTTCCAGACAGAAAGGCATCCCCAGCAGCCATCTGCCAGCCCTCCGCCCCTGGCCCAGCCGGGGTGTAATGGCTCCTGGGGGAAGCATCTGACTCATTTACCCTGGGCTAATAACATATTGCGGGTATTTTGCAGAAGACAGCTGAGCTTTTTGATGCCCCCTGATGCCTGAAGAGTGTTTTGTTCCTTTTGCCTTCACCGTACATGCCGGTTCCTCCATTGTGTTTTTGAGGGCAGAACCTGACATCCCACAAGGTATTGCTTGCTTTTGTGCACCTGCCTCATCTGAGGGAACTGGGATGTTGATCCTTCTGAAGACATCAGAAAATAGCCTTTTGGAGGGGCACTATTGGTTAAACAAGTAACTGTTTATCTAAGAGTACATGACCTGCTATAGGTGTTCACAGAACTTTGGATTAATGCCTTAAAATAAGTTAACATTATTTTATTGTGGTTATTTTATTTTATTTTATCTTATATTTTTTTTATTCTTCAGCTTGTTCTTTTTGTTCCAACATAACCTCTTACACACACATATTACTATTGGTATATCAGGATCAAAGAAAGAAGGGAAGAAACTCTATTGCTGTCTCTTTTCATCCTCCCTGGAGGATGCTGCGATGTAGTCTCTAATCTGGAGGGCACTGTCATTGGGAGTGATGCCAAGTCCTTTTTCATAGCATGTATCAGACTGAAATTGCTCATTAAAATTCTTTCTCACCTTAGTGCACAGTGTTTGCTGTGGGCTCTGCTGTTATTTGACCGTCTGTGTCAACACTGTCTGGCCGCTCAGCATCTCTGGCATGGGAGGACCCCGTTATCCCTTTCTGACCCTGCCTCTGAATACTTGCAGGATTGTATTCGGGTGTCTTCCAGGTTTCAGCATCTTCCTTTTATGGATTTAATGGCCTCACCAGTTTTATCTACATTTTTTTTTCCCCCAGCTCATTTATCTTAGTTACATTTAGTTAATTGAGACTAATGTTTTG
This sequence comes from Aegotheles bennettii, assembly GCA_013398125.1. NCBI lineage: Eukaryota > Metazoa > Chordata > Aves > Caprimulgiformes > Aegothelidae > Aegotheles > Aegotheles bennettii. The sequence goes on along the minus strand of VZRW01008655.1, from coordinate 106,202 downwards.
TTGAAAAATCTTGCTCTCAGTCCCCAAGCTCAGCTTTTGAAGTGAACAGATTTGGGTAAAAATTTGCAAATGATCTATTAATATCACCACAGCAAAGATAGTCTCTCTTCACCCATCATTTCCACATTGCCCTGGAGGATATTCCCTTTCCTGAGCTGATAGTCAAATAGTTGCCAGCATCACTTTCCCCTTGCGGTACAGCTGGGGCTTTATGTCTGTAAGCCTCATCTACTTCTGACTGCTATACTAAAGAAATCTTACTTTGAAGATGAGACTGTCTTAGATTTTATCCCAAAAGAGGGGGAAATATATAATTTTCTCTCCAACACAATACCATTCTGTAAATGAATCTGAATCCTTATTTGGCTCTCAGGTTTGGATATCACCGGATACAGCTTGGGAGCAAGATGTAAGAGTAGTTATGCCTGTTAAACCAAAACCACCCTCATTGCATTACTTAGGAACGTGTGCAACTGTGACTCCATACTTGACAGATCTCCATCACTGCAGCTGAAGATCACCTCCTGAGTAACCAGTTCAGCAACAGGGAAGTGACTACCAGTCTTTATGAAGCTTCTCTGTCCTCTTGCTTATTAAAGGACCTGCAGTTTTCTCATGTTTATGAGCCTAATGTTGCAAAGTCCATTAAGATGCACCCCTTTTTCTGCGTCAAGAGTAGTTTTTGGCATTCCTTCAAAGTAGGATGAGCCTGGGTTTGTCTTTACAACACTGGATTCCCTTGGTTGAGGATGCCTCCACTGCCTCCTTCTCCAGCCTGGAAACTGTGATACACACTGTGGCAGGTACCCACAGTTCCGGCACCACGAGAGTTGACTGCTTGGCTGCTTTACAGGTGCAGCACACCACTGTCTATTTGTAGCAGCTGAAGGTCTTACTCAAAGCTTTAGGGGACACATCTTTCACAGCTCCTGTCTGTTTTTGTTTCCTGAATGACATATGAGTGAATGATAAAAGTAGCAATATGTTTGGAAAAAGTCTTCACCCTACAGAAGGAAGAAAAATGTCATAATGTTTGGTCTTGCATTTGACTGAGTAACTGGTCAAATTGTCAGAGTTACAGATCAAGTTGAAAAAAAAAGTCCTCTAATTTCATAAATTTTAGAGACAGCTCCATCTTAAACCAATAAGTCATTTTATTAGGGGAGAACTAGGAGACAGAGCCAGTCCAGAAGAACATGCTCCTCCATGTGTCAGTCCATGATGGCCCAGCACTGCTGGAGCAAGCAGGAGCAGAGACCTTGAGGAGGCACAAGTCTCTGGCCAAGAAACAGGAGTGACAGCAGCTTTACAGGCCTGAGCAGGGGAAGCAGGGGGCATTTTTTACGTGTTGTGGGGGTGGGAGCGTCCCACCTCTGAATTCCTGGGCTGCGTTTCAGCAGACTGCAGAGGCTCATACCCTGTCCAGGGACCCAGAGTCAAACAATTGCAACGAGACCTAACTGCACCTTCAACTATCTCCTGTCAGTGCAAGGAAGTTATGTGAGAGTCACCAGATTGGAGGTGAGTTTTCTGCTCCTTGTGCTTTTTTCCTCTGCAAAGATACATTAACTGACACACTGTGAGGCATTTTTAATAATTTTATCATGACTTATTATGGCGGCTGCTTTCCGCAGGATGTTTCCAGCCTCACAGTCCACTTAACATTTACAGCAGCTACCACCAAAATGAGTGAAGTATGTCTTCAGTCTCTTAGGCTGCTCCAGGATGGATGGGATGCAGAGGTCTTCAGCAGCAAAGCAGGGAAGGGGGGTTTTCCTGGAGACCCTAGTCTGCTACAGCAATTTAGCATGTGCTGAAACTAATCACACAGTTTGTATCATTTAAAAGGAATACTCCCAGATGGAAACATGAACACATGGTTCAGAATAAGGCCAGGTCAGGGGCTAAATAAACATCCCTGACACTGCGGGCTGTTCAATGTGAAATGCCAATTGTGTTACAGAGGGGTCAGATTTGGCAGGATAAAACAGACTAGACAGCATTTCTAAATCCCAGAGGCAAGTTGATAACAGATATTTTACTCTGTCATAATCCATGAATTATCACCTAATGACATCAAATTAGTCCTAATAATGCTAACCAGAGTTGAAGGACGCTGCATTGCGCATGCGTGTGCAGCGACTGCTGCGGGACTTAACACAACACACACTGGCACACGTGAAAAGTCTTCAGGAAGGCAAAACATTTTTCTTTCCCTTTGGAAAGTGCTTTCTCCAAAAGCACAGCTTGCCTTAAAGCCAGAAAATTGACCTCATGTTGCTGTGAGGAGGTGCTGAATGAACAGGATGGGATAAGCAGGTTATTATTGATATGTCTTGGTATGATATTTATAAAGCAATGTTCTATTATATTAGTACGATGAAAGCTCAGGTCACTGCTCCCTGGTCTTGCCTTCACAGTCATGGAACAAAGTAATCCCAAGAATGACACATGAAAGAAAATAAATCTCAATATTTCCATAAGTAACTTGTGTTCTGAAATCATTTGCTTTTTACTACCCAAAATCAGACATCACAGAGAGACTGATTTTTTAGAAACTGTTGATCATGTTCCAGCTCTGAACATAAAGGCTGCTGGGCAATTCAGCCATGATGAGTATGCACAGCTCTATATTTAGGTATCTGAATGCGAAAACCCTGGCCATTACCTCCAAGCCAGAATTTCATGAAAGCACACAGAGCTCCTGCAGCTCAGCTCATCCTTGCTATTTTCACAGCCTTTTGTGCTCTTTAGGTATATTTCTGATGACTAAGGGAAATCAGCCCTGTTTTACGGGAATCTCGGGAACGAGATAGCATTTCTTAAAGTATTTTTATTTTTTTGAATTTAAAGATGAACAGAACACTGAAAGTTCTGGTCTCCACAAATACAATAAAGTGCTTGAACACTGAAACATTTCCACTCTTGGCTCATTACTTGGGGCTTTCAGCATTGTGTTTGAAGAGGAGCTATTTACGGGCTACCAAATAACCGGCTGGGAGAAAGGAATTTAAAGAATGTCCTTGAGTGCTTTGGGGAGCTTTGCAGAACAGGAACAACAAATCTTGTGCCAACTCTTGGTGCCTCCCCAGTGAGGACACGTTACAGGAATGAAGTCACTGCATCCCTTCAAAGACAGCACAGGTCTTTACCTTGGTGCTGTTTTCATAGGGGAAGGAATGGTTATGAAGCGTTACAGTGTGGTTTTAATTGGGATAGTTTCTGCATTGGAGGGCCCAAACAATCAGTAGAAGATGTCCCACAAGGACAGAAATAATGTCAGAGCCCTGACATTATTTCTTCATACTGGAACAATATGCAGTCATGTTTAAAGGACGTCATTTAAATATTTGTATGAACTAGTTGACCAATCATGTATATGAGTGATAGAATATAATTAGAGATAAAGTAATTTTACATGTTTCTGTGTATAAAAGAAGCCCCTGTGTTTGTGAAGGTTGTCCTGGCTTTGTCGCTTACCACTTACCAACCAACTCTGTGCAGACACAAATTGGTGCAAATATCTTGACTCTGTGTGTGGATCAGCTTATGGCATACCGGCTGACGGACTCAGCTTTGGGACAACAACAGGACTTTATGACCTGGCTGTCTGCTCCAGGTCTCTGCTCTTCTTTGCCTTCAAGGAGTGCTTCTCCCTCTGCCCCCTCTGTAACACCTTTTCAAACATGCCGCATTTCTAAACTTGTTTATCATCAAGTGACTGTAAATCCTACACCCTCTGTATAACAAGCAAAAGCATTATCCTCATCAAAACCAAATAAATTAGTATTGCACTGCAGCACAGCAACCTAAACTCTGACTTAGTTGTTATTTATGTTATCTTGGTGTTTTGTAGTTCAGTGGGAAAACAGCTACTGTATTGAGCTGCTTCTGTCCAACTCAGGATCTTGTGCTTTGAAGATGCTCGGTGGTGCCTGAGGGATACATTTCCCACCTCAAGCTCCTCCATGCCCTGGATGTTCACTTGTGGGCAGCTGGGAAAAGTGGTAGCTGAGGACAGAAATCAGTGCTCCAAGTCCTGCTGTAAAGCTGAGGGGAGAAAAGAGGGCTCTGTCAAGAGCACTGGTTATGGCATAAGTCATCTTCTAAGGTCTCACAGCAAAAGACAAAGACTGAGCTCAAGGAAGGTCTGTAAATCCAGCACCTGAATTTTGAGTTTATTTTCCTAGTGATGGCACTCTTGCCTTAGCAGGAAGTAAAGCACTAGGAAAAGGGTTTCAGCTCCAGCTGCTTTCCTGTGAGCCAGAGGTGTACTGGAGCCACACACTGCCGAGAAATCCAGCCAAATTGAGGAGACTGATGGGCTGTTACTTTAAGGGCATGAAAAGATCAGTGATTGAAAGAGCAGATCTCCTGACACCATAGGAATGACATTTGCTGTAAGACATTACGTGAACTTTAACATAATTATGTGTGAGGTATCTGCTTGGCTTTTACACTTGTACAGTGTGGCCATAGCTCAGGTCACACCAGTTGGACACAAGGGGCATTGCCAGGCTCCCCACTGTGCACTCACAGCCGACAAGAGTCATAAGTGTTTTCCAGATTACCTGCCTTAAACTAACCGGAATTTATCACCTGCCAAACTCAGCAGCAAAATCTAGTTTTTATCTGTCACAGAGCAGATGGCAGGGGAAATGAAGGTTCATTACTTTCTCTGCAGGACCGCGGGAGCTGCTCTCCGTTTCACCCACTGATTGCTGACCGACAGACCGGTCGCTCTGTCTTCATAGCTGTTAAGTGCTGTTGCAGGCGCTGTCTCATCACTGATTCGATCATGTCGAGGTGAGGGAGGATGTGGTTTTGAAACCTTGAACGCCCTTCACTCTCAGACTGCTCTGCTGGTCAGCGTCTGCTGTGCAGCTCAGGCTCTTCAGTTGTCTCCTGGATGAAATGATCTCATTAGGTGATTTCGAAGAGCTGGATGGAGCAGAGCCACCCGCCTTCTCCGAAAATGAGTGTCATCAGCTTTCCTGGAATTGATAAAGCACACGTGGAAGGGATGTCTGCTTCCCCTGAAAACCTTACTTTTAAGATGTAGCTCCAAGATTTCTTAGTTTGGAACGCAGTTTAACAGACCTGCCCTTTGCCTCCTGCTCCTTCTCCTTCCCTTTCTCTCCCCTTTCCTTTGGATATTTACTGGTTACCAATACGTTTATTCTAGTACCTGTAAGCCAATATGGATGCACAGGTATAAATTCCCATGGGGAAAACCCATCTCTGGAATAACAGGGGATTTTTTATTTCTAGTCCACAGTGGTAAAGTTAAGAAAAAAGACCTTGATACTGGAATAATGACTTTGTCTGGGGGAGTTTTACTGACATGGCTGTAAATGTTTGCAGTGCCAGGTTAGCATGTGCTGGTACAGCTCTTCCACCTACAAGAGTTGCTGCCTGGGTGGAAGTGTTGTCCTGAGACCCCCAGGAAGGCAAATGCCTGGCACAGGGATGGCACCCAAGGAGCCCAGACTGGGCACTCACATCCTGTCCTGTCTGTACACTGTGAAGAAGGACCATTTCTGGTAACAGAGGCACAGGACTGAATTGTCTGCCTCTGGTAAGAAAGATGATAGCTTTGAGAATGATTTTTCTAATGGCAGTATCTACTGCCTCCAAAAGTGGGGTGATATTACCAGCTCATTTCATACAGATCATTATGTAGCTACATAATCTGCCTTGAAATGGTGGCCTTCCTAGTTTTGTGTTTCAGGACCATTCTGCAATCCCCCTCCTGTCCTGTAAAACAAACAATATTAGAGCCATAACTGTAGCTATCAATTGTGAAGTGGCTTATTATCCTTTCACTAAACAACCATAGACTATTTGCTTGGCCTACAATTGACATTTTCTCATTCCAGTCCTTGCAAACATAGCCTGTATGCTGGGAAGCCAGGCTGGTGTTCTGCACTGCATGCACATTGGTAACTGAAAGGTATAAGACAGCATTCTGTTTTCCCAGTAACGCAAAGGGCAGGCAGACTCTGCTGCACTCCTCTTGTGCTGTTGCTTTTGTGTGGCTGGCAAATAATATTTTTGGGTAGGAAATGTGGCTGAGTAAAACAGGAGAAAGCAAGTACTTGCAGAATAAAAGTGCTATTTCATGAGGGTTTTTTATCTTAATTTAATTTTTTAAAATTACAGTTGGTTTAATCCTTTATATATTGCTTTCTCTCAAAAGCTGAAAAGTTGCTAGATAGATTATGGAAAAGATGCAGTCTCACAAGAAGGCTTTTTAAGACATTCTCAAAGTTATTATATGAAAATATCCTTTTCTCACAGCATCATAAGTTTCGTTTCTTGTCTTCTGTGATCTTCAGAATGGTTGCTATTTAATTATTGATATTTACAACATGGCAGTAGTTAAACGTGGCTGCAGTTCCGCAGGTAATCTTTATATGGCTACATTCGGTGAGGAAAATATTTGTATTATGATGAGTCACAGGGTTTGATTTAAAATTCTGTATGTAAACATCTACGTGACCTCTATCTGCAGCCCAAAATTCTCGGCGTAAGCAGCGGTTGCTGACTGAAGCCTGCAGGGTTTAATCCGACTGTCGTTGCTGACAGTGGGGAACAGTGTGCTTGCTCCTGTCTCTGCTTGCTTGGCTGTGACAGTGCCCGGATCACTGCAGCAGGAGAGCTGAGGCTCCTCGGTAGCATTTGTGCAGCCATAACATCCCACTTTCCATCAGACGCATCTGACGCTGCCTTATGGCTGCACAAACCCTCTTTGCTTTTGTGTCTTTAGATTTTGGCACCACTTCCCTGAGGAATTTGTTTGCAGCAAGAGCTCTCTGCAGCAACGGGAAAAGCACCGATTCCTCCTGACTGGCATCCCCAGCCCTGGCCTCTGCTGCTGAGATTTCTCTGGGTGCTCAGACCTCCTTTATTATGTGCATTAACAGCAGCACTGGGAAACAGCAGCTGAAGGCATCAAGGGGTTAAAAAGTGCAGCTCTGCTGCAGTATGGGGCACACATTTGGGGAGACATCAGTAACAGCAGCTGAGATGCTGCCTCTCTTTAGTGCTGGGCTCCAGGCAGCCGGCCCTGGGGTAAAGATGCTTTTGCCTTCCCTTCTGCCAAGAGCACACTGGCTCGGGCTACCGACAGGCAGCGTTCATCTGGCTAAGCCCCATGAGCAGCAGGTTTAGCTGCTAGTGAAAATGTGACTGATTCACCCATTGAAACACTCTCACGTTAGGGCTTAGCAGGCTCAGTGGGCTCTTGTAGGCAGGTTAGTCATGCCAGGATTTTCTGCTGGTGGACGGATGGGGACCTGTCCTCTAAAAATGCCCAGGCTACCAGTGCACAGTGGCTCACATTTTGGTAGAAGTAGGCTTTCATGCAGAGTGCCGGTGACCTCTGCCGATCTACTGCTCTGGGGACTGGCTGATGAGGATTAATTGATTCATCTTGAGCCACCAGCTTTCTCAGCTGGTTACCACTCCCCAGGAAACATTATTTTCCTCACTCAGACTTGACTAATTGTAAGCCCTTAAGAATGGCACTTCCAAAAAACAGAGGCCTGCTGAGTGAGTTATTAGTCATCCTTATCTGGGAGGGAAGGGACGGCTGCTCTAACAGCTTCTTTATCTCTGCAGTGCCATGTTCTTCAGAGAGGCGGCCGTGGGGACGCTGTGCTGCGGGGAGCTGCCATCCTCCTTCCTTCAAGGAGAGCAAAGGGCAGAACGGTTTGTTTCTAAAGTGCTGGCTCTACACTCTCCAAATAATGGCTTAGTTTTTAAAAGGTATTTATTTTTTAACAAGTTGTGACTAATAACCCCCCCTGCATTTTCCTAATCATGTCTGACACGGATTTGGGGTTGGATTTTTATTTTTTTTGCAAATAGATGGAGCTCAGCGTTTCCCCTCATGGATGATCTGGCTCTGTGTCTGAGGGAGCTTTGCAGCAGACTCCAAATGTCTTGCAGGAGATATCCTCATTCTGCAGAAGCGTGGTCCTCTCTGTGGGCATAACATAGCCCAGAACACATTTTGAAGAATGTCATGGTCGTATTGGCTTTGATAGCTGCATTCCACCCTCTGAAGCACTTCCTCTCAGATTTTAATATGATTTCTTACGTTATTTCCAAACTTGTCTGTGTTGTGCCTCCTTTTCTGTGGTGATGAGAGAGTCTCAAGAGAGCATATTGAACACGTTATATGTTGCACAGATGTGCAATCCTCTGTTTGGAAATTACTAGGGCTGTATCAAACTGGTGTTGTCAGAAGAGGTGTCCTAAATGAGAATCTGAGAACACCACTGTGTCTTCTCTCTTTAATCCTCATTTAATAACTCCAGAAAGAACAACCCAGCCTTGCTCCAAACCTCTCTTAGCAAAAAGTATAGTGTCATCTTGTATTTCAGTGTAACTGGTAGATCTCTTCAATCAAACAAAGTTTTGAGTTTGGTTTGTATGTTCCTTCACTGGCATTTCCTATCAATTAGCAAAATACTTGTTCTCCAGAAAAACTGGCAGTGGTCTGCCTGTCCGAAGGAACTGAACTGCTGCCAAACCATCCATCTCGTGCCTCTTTTGCATAATGCACTCTGTTACAGTGCCTGTCTAATACAGCAGCATTGTCTAGGATATGACATTTGGCTTTTGCCTTGACAGGCGTTTGACAGTATCTCACCACCTTTCCCATTATTTCCCCATCACAAATTTTATCCATAATGAGGCTGAGAATAGATGCTGCTTTGCACCTATCACAGAAATTGTCACAAATATACTCATCCTCAGATTCTTGGAAGGACCCATCAGCACTCAGTTTACGTGGGTGTCACTGATTAGTTTCTCTAGGACCGTGGGACTGTAATCATCAGCAAAGTCCTCCACTGCAGCAGGGAGATGTGTCTCTGCAAAGCCCAGTCTTCTGCAAGTTGAAGAGTTGTTCTGTTATTTTCATTAGCTGTGTTGTCCACACAGGCATTAATGGCTCAGGTTTTGCTCCTTATCTGTGATCTTCAGTCCTGTTTGTTAGGACATATGTATGATAAAAGAGCGCACCTCCCAGGCTGATAATGTTTGGGTTTTTTCATGAGATGTATATTTGCGTACCAAATATGTAGTATTGCTTGCAAAAATATAAATTATTTTAAATTTAATATCTGTCTTGTTTGTAAAACATTCCAGGGAAATTCTTTATCAAAAAGTAATTACAATTTCTGTTTCAGAAATTCTCTGTTCCTTCTTTCATCAACAGAAATCCTCATATGAGCACCCAGAGGGGAGGATGTAATTGTCAGTGACTGAGATTAGCATCAGGTTCCTGAGAGTGTCATCCTGTATGTTCATTTTCTAGTGCAAGAAAAACAGAAAAAAGTGCATTAAAACCTTTTAGAAATCAGATTATTCACTACAAGAAGGACATTGAGGTGCTGGAGTGTGTCCAAAGAAGAGCAATGGAGCTGCTGAAAGGTCTGGAGAACAGGTCTTATGAGGAGCAGCTGAGATAACTGGGGTTGTTTGGTCTAGAGAAAAGGAGGCTGAGGGGAGACCTTAATGCTCTCTACAACTGCCTGAAAGGGGGTTGGAGCAAGGTGGGTGTTGGTCTATTCTCCCAAGTCAAAAGTGATAAGGCACGTGGAAATGGCCTCAAGTTGCTCCAGGGGTAGTTTGGAACAGATATTAGGGAAAATTTCTTTACTGAAAGGGTTGTCAGGCACCAGGACAGGGTGCCCAGTGAAGTGGTTGAGTCACCATCCCTGGAGATATTTAAAAGACATGTAGATGTGGTGCTTAGGGACCTGGTTTATTGGTGGTCCTGGCAGTGTTAGGCTTATGGTTGGACTTGATGATGTTAATGGTCTTTTCCAATCTAAATAATTCTATGAAAAGTCTTCTAATTCAGAATACACCAACTACTTATTGATTGTGCTACGAAGCTTGTAATTTTCTATACATCACAAAAAGTTTTGAATAACTGATGATGTAAGAAATTTTGCTTCAGAATGTGCTTCTGGTTAAAGTCATATATGAAAGGGCTCCCAGTTTCCATTATGATTTATAGAACTGGACAAAAAGTCAAATGGAATATTTATATTTACTTTGCTCAGAATTTAGTTAGGTTAAGAAGTTGCTGAAACAATGCCTTATTAATTTACACACATATAAATTTAGAGAAATTTCCTTTTTAATTGTAGACCAGATATGCATCATCACGGTGACAGATAGCTAAGTCTCCTGGCTGATACAATACTGTTTGTCAAACAAATGGCATGGAGAGCGGGTTGCAGTAGTCTCTCCGCCAACACAATGCCTCCTGCCAGCGCCGTGGGTGGCTGACTGACGGGCCCTTCCAAATGGGGACAGTTACACAATAATAACTCCGCTCTGTGTCAGTGGTGATGCTAATGTATGCAAATGCTGCTATAATGAATCCAATTAGATTTCTCTGTATACAGAAATATGCCAAACTACCTGTATCTAATCTTACAATAAGGAAAGAGAAGAGGACTTCAGCCTTGGAGATGTCATCCCCATCTCTGCTGCTGGAGCTTCTATGCATAGGGTTGGGGTGCACCCAGTACACTACAAAACTCTCAGCTCCTGCAAAGCTCTGGCTGCTCCTGCAGGGAAAGAGAGATGCTGCGTTCGAGGGGACTCCAAGGTTGCCCTTGCCCACTTTACCAAGCTGCAGTGGGTTCAGAGGTACAGTTGGTCAAAGCCAGCAGAGAAACAGAGACCCATGGTGTGTGATCACCTGTTTTATACTTTCAGGAGCTCACATTCACTTTTATCACAGAAACATAGAACAGCCCAGGTTGGAAGGGACCTTGAAAAATCATCTGGTCCAACCTTTTGTGGGAAAGGGACCATATTATCTAGCACCATGGGATTGGCCTATCTTAAAAACCTCCAGTGATGGGGCTTCCACCACATCTTTGGCAATTTTGTTCCAGTGAATGGTTGTTTTCACTATAAAAAAAATTCTTTTTTCTGTCCAGTTTAGGGTATTGCTTTCTCTTGGGACAGGTAATCAGTGCATGACAAATCTGTCACTCTTTTTGAGTATTTCCTCAGCACGATACAGTGAACAGACTCTGCTGTGCAAGGAGGCTGGAGGGGAAGCTGCTAGCTCAGTAGTCATGAATGAGACACGTCCAGATGTCATGAAAGTGGGGGTGTCATTTATTAAAGAAATTTTACTTTAGGGCCTCCTGAATATTCATGATATGCCGGTTCCTGCTGATCAATGTTTCTGTTGTCTTGATTAATCAGCTGATCTTGTGAAGAGTTTTAATGAGCTCCAACATTGCCAGAAACTAGCCCTACTTCAAGCAAAGGAAACGTGACTGTCAGCAGCTGACAGGATGCCCAGCTGCTCCTTGGGCCTGGAAGCTGGATGCTTAGGGTGGTACATAGCAGACTCCAGGAGAAGGAAAGAAGACATATCTGTAATGACTCTGCTTTGTATAACACCCTTCATGTAACCTAACCAAACTGGTTTCTAATCAAGCAAGGTGGTGAGACAGATAATGCCAATATGACCAGCTGTTGAGAAGGATGAGCAGGAGAGAGGGGGTTGGGAAAGACAAAAAGAAGGATGGATAAAAAACATGGGAGATCATTGCCATAAGCAATGACTGAAGAAGGCAGTAGCACCATGAGTTGGTAGCAACATGCTGTTGGTCAGAGAGGTAGCCAGTGTTGATGGCTGGGGAAAATGTCCTCCTTGGATTTTTAGGTCATGCATAGACCAGAATCAGGACAGGTAAACTTCAGTTGTATTTATATCACCAGCTCTGATCTCCAGGGAACAGCTTGACTTTAAGACACATGACTTTCTATGTAATATGTTTGTGTTCATTTTTTGCTTGTCTCGAAACCTGTGGCTTCACCCAATTTGTATGCTAAAGCTTTACCCTGCAACAACAAGGACCACAGCTACCAGGACCACTGCTGTCTGAGTATGTCTGACAGTTCAAAATTCAGTGAACCTGTGGGCACTGCTGCAGAGAGCCAGGACATGCAGTCACAGCTGTCTTGGCAAGGCAGCCAGCTCAGACGTGGCAGTTGGTGAGCTGCGGCTGTGCCTGGTCACGCAACTGCAGACAGGTCAAAGCAGTTATGGGGCAAGCAGCTTAATGCAACATGTGCACCTTTAAGTGGGTGCTACAGCAGTATTTCATGACAAACTCCCACTCCCCCTCCCCCCAGCACAGACACCAGGCTTCATCCAAGAGACCTATTAGTCTCCTTGCTCGAATGGTGCACAACATAGTGTCACCCAGGCTCAAGCTGCACTGTGCAAGCTGCACTGAGCTGCTGAAAACACTTGCTTGGATCTCCATAGGTGAAGGGATTTCTGCAGTGCATCCCAGGGCATGCTGGAGCAATGCCCGTGCACGCACCACAGGTGTGCATACTATTAAGTGGTCCTCTCTAAGCATCCTGTGCAGATGTTGACCTGATGGCTGTATTTCATAATGGGATTTGTCTTCCTTGCCCGTCAGGGCAGCAACAGCCTGATGGCTATTTGGCCTGGCTACAGGCTGGCAGGGGACGAAATCTCCACTTCACAGGTTTCATGGCATGTCTCTTCTCAGAGCTCCAACTTCTGGGTGGCTTAATTTGTCTTCACAGGGTCAATGGCAACATATATCTGGCTGCCAGGTACCAGCTGAGGAGGTGAAGGAGCCTCCTTTCATCATCTTGAGTGTCAAATGCCCCCTCCAGGGTTGACTCCCCTATCAGCCACTGGTGACAGTGAGCACTGATCACCATTAGCACTGCTCACCCATGGGCACAGGCAGCTGCACTGGAGCCTGCTCTAAAGCCATCTCTTTCTAGGGCCAGACTCCAACTGCCTTCCTCACTTCAGCCTGACACTGGATTTCTTATGCAGACTCCTTTACCTGGTGTGAACAGAAAGCTGATCAGCCACAAGGCACAGCCCGTGATCATCTTTTATACAGTTCAGTTGCTTTCCTGGGCATTGCAACATTTTAAAATTAGTTTTTCTATTCCCACCATGCATTTTTCTAATGGCTTAATTATATTATCAAGATACTAAACATGTGCTAAGTGGGATGCTGTCATTAGCAGCTGTTGATCTGCAAACCAGAGCTGGAAAGAAGAAAGTCCCAGGAATGCACTCCACAGAAATGATATGCTCACTGTTGTGGGTAGAAAACAGTTTTACTTATATTTTCGAACACATGATAAAATCAGTAGGAAAAGGACAATGTGGTATTGCTAAGGCAAAAGAGTTTCTATAAGGCTTCAGTACTAAATTTCTGGTAACAGGTACAGGAGTGGGAATTACAGCTGAAAGCTCTGAGCCCTGCCTTAAGGATCACTCACTGATAAGGGGGGCAGTTCTCTGGTGGGATAGAAATCTCACCTAACTTACCTGAGCTCTAAGGAAGCTCCCAAGCCATCTGCAGATAGGAATCTTCCCTTGAACATGAGCTCAGATATGGGTTGAGTTCTTCCTTTAATAGCTTATCTTTAATATGAAATTATCTCTGTCTTTTTAAGGCCAGCAGATATACCTCCTTGCTGCCTGCAGTCCAGCTTCTTTCTATTAATCCAGTGGATAGGACGTCACAGCTTATCGCTCATGTCTGACACTCTTTGCCTCTACTGCTTTCCTGTTGCCTTATTTCCTATTGACCTAAGCTAGTATGATTCAGGTCAGGCTGAGGCTTGTGGTAACGTTCAGTCACCTCTCTTGCTTTAAAATACTGGATTATTTTACACTATTTGGCATACCAAGGCCCACAGTAATATTGTATATTGAAATATATTGAATAATTATGATTATTCAAGAAGTTTATACAACAGTGTCTGCAGTTCATGCTGCATGTCTTCTAGTGCCACATGTCTGCATGTCCTGCTCAAGGCAATACCACAGCTTACTTGCCTCTACCCTTGTCAGATCTTGGAGGGATCACAGACAGGCATAACGTCTAATGGCTCACCTGTCACATGCTCAAGCACACCACTACTTCATCTGTACAGGTACAATAATACTTCACAGTTTTAGGGCTTTGGGGTATCACTTTTGCCTGTCATGTAACCCTTGATCAGTGTCACCAGACATTTAAAGTCTTAACAGAGAGGGATGTGTTGAGTAGACACCAGCCAGTTTTCTTCACCGAGCCACCTTCTCTGCTGAAGGTTTCAGTTTGAGGAGGAGGCACCTTAAGCTTTAGCAAATCTTGAAATTTGTCTTTTTCATCTACTCACCAGAAGGACTGGAAAGAAAGTGACAAGAAAGACAGATTAGCTTCACAAAATGAAGTTTACAATTTAATATGTAGTTGCTATTGCATACTGAGAGTTTATAATAGATGTTTTTAATTGTAATTTATAAATTGCTGATAGAAAGATTTCAAAAACAATCACTATTCCACTTGCCATTGATCTGCCAGTATAAGTGACTGCCCAAGGTACATGAACAGTTGGTATAAAAATCAATCTTATATCCCTTTTATCAGGCTTAGCTACACAATTCTGCCAATTTTTCAGAGAAAATCAATAGCAATAATAGCTGTCTCATTAGCACAGTGTCACTAATACGGCTTCTTTGTAGGGCCAAAACACCGGTTGGCCTATTTTTTCAATTTCTCAGGGAATATCTGGGGATCTAGAAATACCAGAGAAGAGGTAATTGTTCAAATTACATTTGGAAGATTTCTTCAAAAGAACTCCCAACCTGCTTTATGAGGGCCCAGGCTAATCTTCCAGGGCGCAGTTTTGCAGCTCAGCATCTGTTTTCTTGCAGAAATAATTTTCTATCTAGAGTCTGGCATTGCAATTCTCTTGAGCTTTTTCAAGGAAATTGATGATAAAATTAAGTAAATTAATTTTCTTGTTTCATCTACTAAATATACACTCAGCCCCATTAGCTAAGGCTTCTTATAAACTAAAAAAAGACTAAACCAAGCTTTTCTTCTCTCTGATCACAACCAGGCAGGGAAGCATTCAGGTAGAACTGTGCACCCTGAAATGCTCAGTCATTCCTGTTCCTTGGAGGGAGACTGCCACCCCCTGGGTCCCGCTGCTGCAGAAGCACCGTGTCCTGCCACCCACCTCCCTCAGTACCTCCTTTACACCGGTCCACGATGTCCATCCTTGGAGAATCTTGTTATGCAGTGGTAGTTTAACGATGCAATGCCTGCACCACCTCAGTATTTCTTGCTCTCACTGTCAGCAGTTGCTGTAAAGGCAGGAGATGGCTTAATTTCAGTGGTACTCTGAGAGAGATCAGGGATGGGGCCCTCTGTGTGCAGGACTGATCTGCCACGGCTTTAGTTGCCATTGCTTCATGGACCTGACCCAGACCTGAAAGCTGATCTGAGTCAGAGAGCTGGGAGGTTTTGTTTGGAGACAAGGAGATAACAAAGCCAAATAGCTGAGAAGGAAACTATTCCATGGGAGGAACTGTTCTAAATTAAATTCTGACTTAAGAATAAAACCAAATAGAAATTAAAACTGTTTTGAAAGGTCTCTTTTTTTCACAATGATACTGCAGTTTTTAACCTGGGTGATTTAAAGGCTCTCCAGAAGGTTGCACTGAGGCCACTAAGGGATGTTGCAATGAGTGGCTCTACTGGGAGAGACAGTTGGGTCTTAATAAAGATCAGTTTTGCTTCTGAGAGTGACCAACACCTCTGGAAACAGAGGCTCAGTGAGATCTGAGATCAACTAAGTCTGAGATCCCTCTATAAGTGGCCATAGGAAAACCCAGGAATCTCTGTCCCAGTGCAGAGATGTGCTATGTGCACATTTAATCTCCAAATGCTTCTACCTTGTGCTGCCTTTCAGTGACGCTGATGCTTCTAACCCCACTATATGTGTGTGCAAACTGCCGGAGCTGTTAAATTAACTGCTGCATTTTCACCCCATATTGGTGCATATCTCTGGTGACCCAAATATTTCCTAGGACTATAAGGCTATGTTACACTTTTCCAACTTTGAGTCAAGGGCAGAGGTTTCAAACTTATTCTGGCTACTGATAAAGAAGGGGTCCCTGAGATGCTGCCTTCTCCTTTACCCTGGCAGCTCATAAACAGAAATGGCATAAGCAGAAGAGATTTCCTGGGAGAATGAACGTGGGAACACCCCACTTTCCTTTTTACCTCTCCAGTTCCTGCCCGTAAGTATTTCCTTAAGGGATTTGGACTCTGCAGAGGAATCTTGGTGTACATGATTTTTGCAATGGCAACAGAGCTGGAGGAGGCTGGAAGTCCCCAGGACGCGGGGTGGAAAAGCAGGACCTCTGTGTGGCCGAACCATGACTGCGCTGGTCTCCTTATTTCCATGTAGATACTACCAGATACCAGTGGTGGCTGATTTTCCTGCTTTCTCTTTGGGAAGAAAAGACATAAGCCCAGTTTAACTGGAGCAGGAAGAAAGGATAGGGTGCTGGGAAGGGAAACTCACTGACTGCAATGTACGGAGCAGGAGTAACCAGAGAAGGAAAGTCATTACAGTTTACAGTTTACAGACCAGGGAGTAATTTGTAAAGCATTTGTATATCCTTCAGTGCCAAGGTGCCAGGCAATGTGACACCCAGTCAAGAGCAGATGGTGGAAATAAGTAGGAAGGCAAGACACATAGTTTTGGTAATCTTACTTAATAACAACCCCCATTTCATTCTAAGAGCTCTGAGGCTAATCCTGCTATTCTATTTCTAAGCATTCTTGAGTGTGACTTTTAAAATCTCTTTGACTAATTCACTGCATTCTATTTTGGGAAAGCCTTGAGAGGTGCTGCTAATCAGACAAATGAAGGAAAAGGAACTTGACCCTGGAGTATGAAATCTTGCTCACCAACTTGTGCTTCCAATTGGCTGGTTGATTTTATTTGGATGTAGATGGGGTAATTAATGACAGGAAGTAATGCAGCAGGATGAGAGTTGTGTGGAATGCATTTCAGTAAATCTACCTTTTATTATGTCTCAGTTTATTTATATGTGCTATATTTGTTATGTCACTGTCTGATGTAGTTACCACCTTCACTCGGAATTTCCTTAACTTAATTGTTTTATTAATTCTTTTATGGTATTTTGGGAATTTTTTGTTTATGTTTCTGTATGTAATAATTACCTAGTCTGTTTTTAGTAGCATGAGGATGCATTTTCATGGCCATAAGGAACATTTCAGCATGTGAAACATTTCTTACAATAGCAATTGCCATTGAAATGAACTATACTTCCTTCCTACTTCATTGGACAGGCTATTGGTATTGCCAGTAAATTAAAGGTCACAAATCTCCTATGTACTCTTACTTACACTATTTCTCAGTCCCAGAAGGAAATGAGCAAAATATGACATTTTTTACATTTTTTGGTTTGGCAGAGGGTGAAGGGCTACGCCAGAACTTTTTCAAATGACACATCCTCCTGGGAAGGAAATTGTCCTATAGTTTGAGCCCAAGGATTTTTAAACTGGTGAAATATTACTGTGCTTTTGCTTTATCTTCTCAACATGTGAATAATATATATAACCAAGGAAAAAGATGAGCTTAAAATACTGAGAGATGTGAAATGACCCCTGGAAAGATTCTGTAAATGTTTATGCATGTGAATAATTTTACACAAACTTACTGAGGTGATAAGATAATGTGCCCAAGAAAAGTTATTGACCTGAATGTTTGTTTGAAGGATCAGACTGTTGCTATGAATATTTTT
Organism: Aegotheles bennettii; assembly: GCA_013398125.1. NCBI lineage: Eukaryota > Metazoa > Chordata > Aves > Caprimulgiformes > Aegothelidae > Aegotheles > Aegotheles bennettii. The sequence continues at coordinate 88,534 of VZRW01008655.1, read as the reverse complement.
ACCCAGGTGTCTTAAAGAACACAAGGTTTCTTGTGTTTGTCTGTCCATCTGTCTTTTGTCACCCAAAAACCTTTGAATTCTTTGACATAAACCTGGTACTTACATTCAAGATTGTACCATGAAACCACTTATATAGTGCATGGCTCATGGAATAAAAACATTTGAACAAAATATTGCATTCTTTTATGCAAGATGCAAAGCAGCAGATGGAAGAAAGTGCCAGGGCAGATAGAATCTGAAACCAAGAGTTAATTTAATGTCTGTGTAAGTGCAAAATTACTTTCTGGACCTGGTATGGTCACAGGCACAGATTTCTAGGAGGCAGAAAAAATTAGAGGTACAGCTTGGGGCTATTTGGTAATCGCCTGTGTGTACGTCTCCAGATCAAGGGGACTGAGACTGTTTATCTGCGAGTGAAAGAGGGGAAAATGACCTCGCATGTCCTGCAAGGAAGAGCATTCAGATGAGCAATTATCAGACAATAGCTAACGCTCTGGAATTTCCTCTAATAACAATAACTTGATTGCTTGCATATTCTCACAGGCATTAAAAAAGAGAGGCAAGGAGAGTAAGGTACAACTTTGATACACCTCATGATTTTATTTAGAAAATGTTGAGATAAAGATGGGAAGTCCGTTGTGTTGTAGTGCTGCATTCCTGTGGAGGGTGACAGTGTGGTTCAGGTGTGTGTTGCTTTTAGATTGCGAAAGTAACTTTCCCCGTGCCAGACTGCTCCATCCTGCTCACTTCGAACATGGACATCTGGATACCCATGGATGATGTGCATCCTCTGAGACATAAAACTGAGATCTTAGCTCCTGAAGACCCCCAGTGTTGGCTGAGGGACCTTGAAAAATCATCTGGTGATTGAGTGATGATACTCATCAGTCTCCTGTACCTAGAGATGGCATTTGCTTGTTATCTTGGACCACTATACAGTGAAAGTCGTGCAGTGTTTCTGTTTCACCCCAGAGCTGTCTGCATTCCTCACTTTCTATAAATGAAACATGTTAGGAAGGAAAATGTCTCTTTAAAATTACTTCATTTATCAAAACGTCCTTGAAACAGTTCAGGTATAGGCTCAGTAAGGGCTCTTTAAGCGATCTTATTCTTTAGCCTGCTCCAAAAAGCTAATAACCACTTTAAAGTTCTGAATATAATACCCTAATAACGAATATTACTCCATGTGGGCTATTTTCATGAGATAATAATAATCTGAAGTGAAAATTCTTCTTGCTGGAAGTATATAATATAGTCAAGAGGAAAAAAAGCTCTACCCTCTTCAGTGAGAACAGCAGAAAGAAAAAAGCAGACTTTTATCATTCAGAATTTACTGAAACCATGTGGAATGTTTATTTGAAATTAGAGGAATGGCCAGCCAGCTGGCAGCCTTCTGAAAGCCTGTGCGTCTCCTCTCAGCAGATGATGCATGGAGAACCTGAACAGCTCCTCCTTTTGTCTTAGGTGTTTAAAAATGCGCTTCAAGGCATAACTTTGGACTGCTCTGCCACCACTGCCACTGCTTTCAGAGGACTGGTTAGGATGGAAAGCATTTTAAGATGGGTAAGAGAACATTTAGTACAAAGCATTTTATTTTTCCTACTGAAATAAGCCTGGAGTTGATCTTTGTGTCCCAGTACTAAAAAAAAAACAACCCAATTAAGAGCATAATAATCCTTCTGGTAGTACTACATAGACTTTGTTGACTCTTCCAGTCTTTCCTGCCCTCCTCCACCCTCTTAGAGTACCCATCTTTGCCCTTCCCCACAGCTGCTATGCTATGATCTGCCCATATTTGTTCTCTGTAACTCAGAGTCATCCCATCTCCTTTGAAACAGAACTTTCATTTTACTTTTTCTCCATGTCTTCTCTAATGATTATTTATGAATTAAATTATACACATTAGAGCTTATATGAAAATAATACATGTTCTGGGATAATTACTGCATTAAACTGTCTGGGTCATAAGCCCTAAAAAATGCAGGGAAACTGCCAAAACATTTCATTGTATAGGCAGGACAGCCTGTCAGCATGAAGTTCCCGTGGCTTATTATTGATCTTGTCAGCTGATCAGCCTGTGGATGGAAGGACTATAGTTGAAAGTAACACTGTGGCATTTCTGACTTTTCGTCAGAAATTATCAAAACTTTGTTGATAATTGGCTACTTTTAAGGGTGGGATTACCTGGCTACCAGCTTTTGTAATAAGAAAATGCCTGTAATCAACCTGACCTTACTGCTGGCCAGCATCGCCACCCTCGCCCAGCAGCCTGAGGCTGAAGGGGGAAGACAGGAATTACCCCACGGACTGGAGCCACTGCTCTGCCGCTGACACAAACGCTGTTTTAGAAAACCGGACTAGGTAACGGAGCTCCCCCTAATGTTGTTTCTGTGTTATACATCCCCGCAGCCCCTGCCCGGGGAGGCCGGGCCGGGTCGGTGGCCGGCTGGGTGCTGCCATGGGTGCCCCGTGTCCCTGCCCACACACCTCCCGCAGAGCCCCCACCTCGCCGGGCACGGATGCTCGGGGAGCCGTACCTGAACAAGGAGCCTTTGTCAGACCACCCCAAGCCTGTTAGCCGGTTCCACTCTTAAGACTGGCCCATATAAGAATTTAATGACTGCTCCTGCTGCTCAGACTTCTGGGAAAAGCTCTTTCTATCTATCCAGGCTGCTAACTCTAAAGTGGGAACAAAGTGAAAGCAGACTTTCTAGCCTATCTTTAAGGATTAAGGGCAAATTTTACTTAGTGACATGTCAGAGGATTGTCTTTAACCACTGCAGGTCGCAGGGTATTGGCTCAGGTAGAATTATTCAGCTGCTCTGTTAGTCATTGTGTACAGCTTTACGTGATGATTCTTCACTCAGTCTTGAGGATCTGAGGCACGATGGTTGCTTTTATAGCCACAGATCCCTGTGACAGAGGCAGATCCTCGGAATTATATAGTAAAGAGAAGCTCCTTTTTTTTTTTTTTTAATAAATCTGGTTCCACAAGATGAAATAAAAAGGTTGTTGTTTATGGAGAGTAAAATTCACCCTATTTTACACATATTCAGGCATCTCATCTCTAAGAGCTCTGAAGCACAGAAGCCTTTCACATATAAAGAATCTTTTATGAACCATCAACAGGTAAAGGTTATCATATGGAATATTCCTGTTTCTATTCAGAGGTCTAGAAGCCTGCAAAATTCTGTAAGCTATACATGGCACAGATGCATTTAAGAAATTAGTGTGATTTGGAGGGGGTAGCATTTTGGGTGAGGTTTGAGGCTGGGTTAGGTAAATGATCTGAGTTATGCTGCCTGCTGGCATTGCTGGATCTGAAATATCATCGAGCAGCAAACAATACTGCAGAGACTTTAATAAAAGCCCCAAAGAAACAGCACAGGACAGGAGTGTTATACACCAGACTGGCATCACTGCTGCATCAAAACCCATGTAGGTAAAGGTAGCTGGAATACACACGAGGCTAAAAAGTTCCCCCCAGAGTTTTGACCTTGGCAACACACCTGGATACCTTCAAAAAAGATGTAGACAGGGCAAGTACACATGTAAAGACAGGAATATTATTTATTCACTCAGACACAGAGCATTGACAGAAACCAAGAGGCAAAATAAAGCCACTGGGGAAACTGCAGGTTTATGCGTCAGCTTTGTATGGCCACCGAAAGGACAATACATGTTTGAGAAGTGATGCTGTCAGGCTCATTTAATGCAATCCATCTACCAGGACAAAACATTCACAGCTGTAGAAAGAGCACAACAAATTCTGGATGCTAAGCTTAGCATTAATGGCTTGAGTAAATACAAGGCTATTTGAACTACTTAAAGTAAGAAGGGGACCAGACAAGTTTTAGAAACACTTGAAAGCAAAATTTGAACCAAAGCTAGAAATGAAGGAACCTTGTGTGAAATAACTGGTGTCGTTTATTTTCTTGGATTTATCTATCATAAAAGGTGGTACTTAGGCATTGATAATTCTTTCAGATTAATGTCTAAGCTAGTTTTAAAAAGTAGAAGAGACTCTCTGGTGAGATTTGTAATAAACATCAGGACAGAAGTTCACATTGTGACCTTACCACACTCTGTGTATGCCTGCATGACTGCAGATGGACATCCACCTCCGATAGGTCTCACCTATCAGTCAGAGCGAATTTTTGCAACTCATCTTACTGAGTTGCCCTTTGGGGTATCCTGATCTCCTGCAGTATTGTCAGGAGCCATGAAGTCATTGTAAGGAAATTATAGGCTTAACATTAGCTGCAACCTCTGTCAAAGGAAAAACTTAGACAGAACTCTCAGAAAAAACTACCACCGGCAGTCAGCATCTGATTAGAGATAAAATCTAGCCAAATGTGAATTTTTTATGAAGTTTGAACACTTTGGCCCAAGGGTAGATGCAAAAGGTGTGAATAAATCAAAGGGTAAAATATCTGCTATAAAATCTTGTCTTGCAAACATTACACTGGGGATCCTAGATATTACTTTTTCCTAACACTTACATTTTTCATCCATCAGAGTTTTTTCAATGTGATCTCATGGTGCAAATCCTGAAAGGTCACTGGTTGTAGGTGGATTTATATTATTCTGTTATTTCAAATAGAAATACAGCATTGAACTTTGTCTGTTTGGCCCTGTGTGTGCCTTCGGGAAATTCTAGAAATCAAATACTGATGGATAACACAAATCCTGTAGTTAACCTCTGTTATTTTAGGGAGAAAGAAAACTGCTAGTTGAAATGAAGTGAGCTACTCAAAAGTAAAATCTTGTAGACTAAATGAATTGACATTGGAACCAAGGGTACCCTTGACCCAAAGACACTCATAAGGGAATTAAGAGAAGAATTATTCAGGAAAAGTGACATACTCTGTGATGCCAGGATGACAGAGCAGCGAAGCAAGTGTGTGCTACATGATACCAGAATTATTTCAAATGCTTCTGTATGTATTAACAAGCATTCAGCTAATGTTTAGATCATACATAAACCACAGACCTCAGCACTGAGACTTCCTCTCCAACACAGAAGTGTCTAAATATAAACATTACTGGGGAATAAGCACACTAATAGAGGGGCAAATGTTTCTCTTCAGTAAAGCAGGGTTAGTGTGATAATGTGAGTAATCTGGTAGGAAGAGAGATCCTGAGGGACCTGAGGAGAGAACACAAGAATGGTCAGCTGCTCTAGAAAATATGACCCAACGATAAAAGACTGAAATCTCTGTGGGAGCTCAGTGTAGAGCAGGGAAGGCTGAAAGTGGATATCTGCAAAGTCTAAATGGTACCTGCAAAGAGGAAGGAGTGAATAGTTCACCAGGTCTGCTGAGTCAGCAGAGGAAAAATAGGCTGATGTGCAACTGGGATAAGCAAGGACAGGGAGCAAGGCTAGCTGGGGCAGGGATCAGGTTGCTGGGGAAGGCTGTGGGAGCTCCACCACTACAGGATTTTTAGAAATTATTTAATCCCAGAAGAACTATACTTTCTGTGTGCATTTTAGTGGCAAAAGGGAGTGACTGAGAATGGCAGGGCAAGGTTTTAGGGAAATGATGCATTTCAAAATTGACATAGAGATACAGACATGAGAAAAGAGATTAAATGAGTGCCAAAACCTCAGGGCTAGACAAAATTGATTGGCACTANTGATGAAGATATTGAACAAATTGAATTGATGAAGATATTGAACAAATCTTGAGGCATAAATGTTTTTCCAATGTTATAACTCACCAGGATCTAGAGAGCTGTGCACTAATTTTAAGAGTGTTTGCAATCTGGTATCCTTTGATGTTGAAAGAAAATTTCCTATGAAACAGAACCAGCTAACAGGGCCCTTCTGCCTCTTGGATAAAAAGGAAGGGAGAAGCAGTACAGAAAAGATTAAAAATGATGTGGGGAAAGTTATAAAAGGCACCAGGAAGCCCAGCTGAAGACTAGACTATGTAAATGCAGACCAGATGTAAAATGAGAAGCTAGGGCACGAAAGATGACAGGTGTTGCACAGAGATGAATAGCTCCTGTGAAGATTAAGAGTGGCCTCTGCCTATAAAAAAAGAAAAATGGAAAGCAAAGGAAAAAAAAAAAAGCTTGCAAAGCTGCAGAGGGACTAGCAGGGTGCTGGTGAATTCTAAAGATGTGAGAAATGAATATGAAATGACATGGAAAGAATGCCAATTGAGAAGATAACCAACAGGAAAAGGAATGAGAGAGAAAAGAAAGAACTATGAGATTTAAAACCTTTACTATCACATGTTATTGCTTCCCAATAAAAAGTGCTATTACCAGTGTGCTGCCACCAGAATCAACAGATTCTGAGAAGAAGGGAGATAGTAAAGGTGGAAAAGCACCAGGAATTTACAGAATATTTGAAGGAGAGAGTGTTCAGATGACAAGGAATGGAAGAGGGTAAGAGGTGGTGAATTGGCAAAACTGAATGCAGGAGTGGCATCAACGAGACAACATCCAAGAACTGGCTGCAAATGAGAATACAGAGATGGAGAGAGAGAGAGCGTGCCTGTCTAGAGAGGTGTGGCTGAGTTTGAAATGGCTGAGTTTACACGGTGAAAATAGGAAAGACAGGAGCAAAATCAGACAAGAGTTGTAGGCTGTGTCTGCACACTGTAAAAGAGCCCAGGCCCCACTCAGAGGCTGACTTGCCTGATGCAGTTTGCACCTATAGGGTAAATGCTTTCAGATCACTGAATAGGGTGGCTGTGTTCAGAAAACTTGTTTGGAATGGTCCCAGATTGGCATTAATGCCCAAACACTGACATGGAAGTGGTGCTGGGCAAGTCCATCAGCTTCCCAGGGTGCGCAGTACCTGTGCAGGCTGGGTGCTGCTGCTCAGGACTGTGCCCTTGCTCCCCTGTCACAGGTGGTCTCCACAGGGGCCAAACCTCCAAGGGATGGGAAAGATTAAAGAACTATGGAGGGTTCTCTGCCATTGCTACTGAGCAGACCATGCCAACTTCTGCATCCTCATTCAAAATAAGATGGCTTGAAGCAGAATACATTAAGCTGCTGAGCAGGATCATGAGATAAAATCCTGTTCAGGTAAATACATCATCATCATCATGCCATTGCCAAAAGCAAAGCTAATCATTTCAGCTAACAGGAAGATGCAAAATTAAGTCTAACTGGCACAAATGTAAAATACATGCATAATACATATTCCTGGGATAGCAGAAATGGAAATAGATTTGGTATCATTCCAATTTGCTAAACATGAAGCTTATCTTCTGTTTGCAATAGGAATTTATCAAGTCTGATGGCCTAGAGCAAAGTGATAGGCGAACATCTGTAGAGTAATGAGCAGTGGTGGAAAGCACAGCAGAGCTGGCTAGCAGCTATACACCTTTGTGGAGCTCACAAAAGGTGAAGGGTGAAGGAAGGTGAAGAAAAAATAAAAGTACTGCAAAATTCAGTTAGAATTTGTGCCCTGGACTCAGCTGACTTAACCCTTATCTCTCAGCACTGCAGTCTTTGTTATAGCCAGCGGTCACTAGTCCTGGGCATACGAGGAATGCTGAAGGAGCTCTTCCATGTGTCTTGTCCTCTGTTCCTTCACAGCTGTGTGAGCCAGTTGTACCTTCCCCTTCTTCTCCTTGCCAAGGATTGCTGTGACATTGCCCCAGACGAGCACTGAAGTCTCTCAGAGTTAAAAATATAGATGGGATAAGGAGGTTGGAGTAGAAAAGGAACATGGTTAGGACAGTGTTGTAGAGTTCAAAGTGTGTGGATGTATGTGTGCACACACATAGATGAATACATAAGAGTGCAATGGAAGAGATGAAAGCAGAGAACTTAACTAGCATCAGAGGATCAGAGCTATTACATAGAATGTGAAGATAAGGGAAGGAAAGGGATTTTTATTTTCAGTGTTAAATTATTTTTGCAGCATTTGATAGTTTAATGGAAGTACCTGGTATGTTTGGTATGTGGCATTTCACTAGTACAAACGCGTTGCCATTCATAGCAAAGAAAAAGGCAGTAGGAGATACATCTGCAGAACTGCTCCCAGACACTAAGCCTGTGCCGGTGTCACACTCCATGGTGTTGCCTCCTCCTTTAACAGTGCCTGGGTTTCAGGCAGACCTTGGTGAACCCCAGCCAAGAGCACACAGTCCTGTGCTTGGGTCAGGGCAGGGCTGCTGGGATATATGCTGCTAAAAAATGGGTCCCTCCTGGCTGAGCCTGTGGGAGGTTGAAAGGTAACCCTGACACTGGGACACTGAGAACCTGCAGAGGGCAGGTATGATGGGCTTTAAGTAGATGATATGAGTTTTACCCAACAGGTACATCAAAATGACAAGTGAAACTTTTTCATTTGGGCACAGGTAGAGAAAGGAGACTCCTATTGCCTTAAATTACAGAAATGGTGGGACCCGAGCCAGCTGCAGGCAGCTGAGTTTTTCATTTTTTGTGGCATAAGCTTCAGTACTGTGTAGGCTCTGAAGACAATCTTTCTCTTCCCATTTTCAGTGTAATGGAGCCCTAAAGCCATCTTGACTTCCTTCTTCAATCTTCATTTGTTGTGATTGTTTCTATAAGGTCTTTGTGGAGATTAAAGTGTCAAAGTTACAGGATGTTTTTTCTAGAGTTAGGAGGAAAGCTATTACAGCTGATTTTAGCTTTAGGGAAAGGATGAACTCACCAAGCATCACAGCTGATTTTTATAGAGAAATGCTACTTCACAAACTAATTGAGCATATTTAATTTAAAAAAACATTAAACCCCCTTAAGTACAATATTTCTGCCTTAAATACAATTGCAAAATTCATATGGAATAGCTGGAAGAGGAAAAAATTATCAAGTCTAGTATTTGATTTCCCTGACTGCTTCTTGTTGCCTCACTGAGCACATTCACTTTTTCATCAAAATGGTCACCAGAATTTTGTTCTGCTCTGTTTGTTACAGAGCATCACAGACACTGCAGATCTTAGGAAAAATCTTTTCTCCCTCCTTCTCCCAATGTGTTAAACTACCATCTTGTAAAAAGAACTAACCTTGCAATTTGGTATTAAAATAAACCGCTATACGAGTCATTTTTACAGCAGGAACAGAATTTAAGAAATGAATGCTGATACGCCCACACAAATACACATACATGCACACACTCCCACACACAGCCATCCAAAGTGAAGACTGAGTTCCAGCTTCTGTATAAATTTGTTCTGGGTTGTGCTCATTTCAGATGTGGAAATCTGTAGGTTTTATGGAAAATGCCCTAGAACAGTGTGCAGGGCAGTGATAACACGTTTGCAGAAGGGCAGTATAAATAGCAGATCTGAGTTAAGATGGCTGATAAGTTCTGGCTTATCAAACAGAAGATGTTTCTCCTGTTTGTGGAAGAGCATGGATGCTTTACATATCTTTTAACATAACTCTTAGAGATCTGTGGGGAAAAAAAGTAGAATCTTGTGAATTGCCCAAGTCTGAAGAGTCCAAGTCTCACTTTCCAAAATGATTTTTAATGAAAACATCATGATTGAAAAGAATCAGTGGCATATAGGCTGCTTACACTTGCTGAAAATATTAGCTGCAAATGATCGATGCTGAGAGCAAAGCTGAAGGTTGTGTATCTTCTAATCATAACAGGGTAAAACTAGAAGACATTCTCTTCCAATTAAGTGAAAAAAAGACATTGACCTGAATTGCCCTCAGCATAATTATACGTGAAAAGTGCCCACTTTCCACAAATCCTGTCCAGCACCATGGGAGTGACGTACTTGAGCTGTCTTTACAGTGTTATCTTGCTGCTGTCTCAATCTACGTAACAGGTACTAAAGGTGAACAGAGTGGGGCACTTGGGACTTACAGTATCAAGAGCTATGTTATCCATATCTTTCCACTTCATTAAATATTTGCAAGGGACAACATCAGTCCAGTGCAGAACTTGATGCTGTGTCTCTTTTGCCAATGTATGCCGAAATACCAACTCTGGCAAAATCTGATTGCAGTGTAGATAGATTTCAGCCTTTACATCTACTCAAAATGAAGACAGAGTTTAGTCAGACCAACTAAAGAAAAACAGATTTTGAATAGGGAAGCAGCACTAGCCACAGTGTACTTGCAAAAATAGGTCCCTGGATTACCTTACTACCACCAGCCATTGTATTTTTACCTCTCTGAAAGCTGTTATTTATATGTTTGAATGAATTATCTAGAGTTGGCTGGTTTCTCTTATATATACTGAAAGTCTATTTTATATGAAGAATTGTATGCCCTTATGTAGGTTGCTCAGAATCAGTAAATTTACTGTAGCTCAGTAAAGGAAAAGGAAACTTATGCTTGGTAAAACAATTGTATGCCTATGAAAGCTGGCAGACTGCCTTTCACACCAGGTAGAGCGGCATAGGAGACATGAGTATTTTGCAAGTCCTGTTACCTACGTTTTGCTACTGTCGCAGTGGTCCATTACTTATACCCTTGGAAAAGGACACACTGATATGGCTTCCTTGCATTTAGTCATTCGGTGCAGCTGAGTCAGGAGACACAACAGTTTAACAAGTGATCTAGCTCATAATTTTCTTTCTGGAGCACAGCAGGGATCAAGAAGCATGTTGATCCTTGGGAGAGTTGGTATGTGAGCATACACTGGCAAAAGAGACACAGCATCAAGTTCTGCACCGGACTGATGTTGTCCCTTGCAAACACTTAATGAAAGAGAATGGGAAGATATGGGTAACATACTCTTGACTCTGTAAGTTCCAAGTTACCCGCTCTGTCTGCCTTTGGTGCATGTTACACAGATTGAAACAGCAGAGGGATAACACTGTAAAGACCGCTCAAGTACATCCCTCCCATACCACTGGACAGGATTTGTGTAAATTAGGAACCCTTCACAAATTATGTTTTGTATTAAGCAAATATCAACAGGCTGCTAGCTGAAAACTGTGTATGAGCAAAAATGTCCTTCAAGCTATAACTTAACATGTAACTCATGTACCTTTGTTTTGACTTCTTTTATTTGAATTGTAAAAACTGAACCACTGTCTATAATATGTCTTAGGGAAAGGAACTGCAGAATGAGGTTAGGTGTAGAAAACCAGTTATCCTTCTTTTCTATTTCTGTGAAGTAGGTTGTTGGTTCTTTTTCTCACAGGAAATCATCAATCTTTCTAGAGAAGGTAAACTGAAATGTTCCTCTGAAATAGCTTTCCTCTTGACAATAATGGTTGAATCCTACCTCTACGTCATCCGCATCAGCTTACAATCTTTTTGGAAGCCACTGATCTGTAGAATTAGTGAGGAATAAACACTTTTTCCTGAGTGTCATCCTTGCTCAGTTGAACTATAGATTTGAGTGTCTCCAATTTCACAGAAATGTACAGAAGTTCTCATCTGCTCTTGAGCTGACATTAATTTTGAAGAGGATTCAAGGGGAATACTGGATTGGCTGAAGAGATTTCTTCATCTGTAGGGATATTTTTCTGAGTTCAAAGACCAAAAGACCCCCCACAAGACCTCTTTACTATCTGTATGAAGGATGTGGCTCTGTGCATCGTTGTTTGCTACAGGTCCTAGTGACCAGTGATACACATCCAGAAATAGGAATGTCACAGTTGTAAATAAAGGGCACCGGTGATGACAGTCTCAGTGAAGATCTGAAAGTGTGTTTGCCAGTTTGCTCCCATCCATTGTCTGCCTTAGATCTTCATGCTATGCCTCCCCCTACAATGACAGAGGACTCCTGAGTCTGGATCAACCCTACAGAGCTTCCACCCCAACACTGCTGTGGCAAATGGCTGTGTACTCTTGCTTGTCTGCTGTCCTGGCTTTATAGGTTTTGTCTGACTATTGAAGACTGTGCCCTAGGGTTAGCCGGCCACATGCTCTCTTGTACACTAAAACTGATTTTGTAAATCAAAAAGATGGGTGTTTTGGAGCCTTGTACATATGACAAGAGGCTATATATTATTTTTTTTCACTGTACTGCCTCTAGCACATCACCTCTCTCCTCCAGAGTGTAGTCTGGCTGACATACAGTCAAGCAGAGCCTCTCTTTTTACAAGTTATTAAAAAAATAGTCAGAAACAGACATTTCCTTGGCTCCTCTTTCTCCTTCCCTCTCGGATATTGTTGATATTTCCCTCTCATTTGCTGGTAACAGGAGTCAAAGTATCTATCACATCTCACCTCTGGCTTCACTGTGGAATGTGGCATGGGGCAGAAGGACAGGAGCAGAGAGAGGATAATCTGATTTTCTTGGGGAAATCTTGGTTTTTCCAGGAAGAGAAACAAATAGCAGCATCTTAACTGAGAGTTTATTTTGAACACTATATCAACATGGTTGATAAATGAATCCTCCCTTTGAAGTCTATTTTCATTAGCTGACATCTGCAGATTATTAGAACAAAATGTAACAGGATGTAGGCTTTTTTAAACATCTTAATAGGAATTCTGAATTTTGCCTTCTGTATGCAAAGCAAGTAGGCAAATACTTATCTATATAAATCCATATAATTTCATTGGTTTCAGTAAAGATATGCTAATCTGAATAGGATGACAATTTGTTTTATGTAACCGAAAGTAAACTCGAGATTATTTTAGTTTTGAAATGTGTTTGAAAAACAGTCATTGGTAGAGTAATTGGGAGGAAGAATATTGGATTCAGACATACAGTTCAATCCGAAGTAGTTACCATGCCATCATATTGTGGGTCACACCTTTGAAGGTTCAAAAAAGTTTACAATGTGCTAAATCCTAAGCAATGAAGAAAACAACAGGTAGTATTTTACTGCTGTACAGACTAGATTAGGATAGGAAAGTAAGACTTTGTCAGGATAGTGAGCTTTCATGATTTATTGCTTGATAAAATAATTAGTTTTGTTGAGATATTGTTGCAAATACTATGAATGTTATTCTTGTCATCAGAGAACAAAGAACCCCACCTTGTCTGTGCTCTTATCCAGCAGGTTGCTCTTCCCTGGTAGTTCTGAAGTATGTATATTAAGCTGCTAAAAACACTGTATTGATTAGGATGCTCATTGTAATCAACTGGTTCATTACTGAAGGCAAGGTGCTCACAGGAAACTTAGCTGCTCAATGTAATATGTCCTAGTTGAGATTTAATTTTCTTGATGTTTATAATTTTTTTAAAAACTTTACTTTTCAGGTGTTTCCTCCTTTACTTTGTCTTTGTGCATTTACCTTTTGTTAATTTCTTCCTTGCTCCATTCTGTCCCCGACAAGCTGCGAGTCTGCTCTTGCGCTGTCTTCTCAAAGTTGTGGTTTTGAAGCTCTTCTTGAGAAGGACCTCCATCTCTCACATGCCCCAGAAATGTTCTAGGCACTGGCTATTAATCCAAACGTGAGCAATACCACCACCTCTGGCTGTGTGTTAGCATACATCCGTTAATCTATACCCAGACACATGACATAAGTGGCTAAGCACAAGAAGCATTTTTACCCTCTGATTGAGAGGCTACAGTGAAATGCTGCTCTTGCTGCAGCTAAAACAGATTTATAGGGGAGTGAGCCCTCCTCCTCCCTGTGTGTTGCTGCTCCCCCAGGGATGGCTGAGGGGCTCAGCTCAGCTATTCACTCTGCTGCAGGGGCTGGGGATTTAGGTTAGCTTTTAGGCTTCATAACATAGGGCCTGAAACACTGATATTTCCTTTTGGATACAGCACTGAGTCTTCTACCATTATTAGGGGTGTTGCCACTTGATGTCCTTATTTAGCACAACATTTACACTGGAAATTACGGGGAAGTGGGATTCGCTCTGTGAAGGCAGCCCAAGTAACACGTTAGTCATTCATTCCATTTGCTGCACTCTGTCTTTATTGTCACAGGCATTTCAGATTTACCTTTGTTTGAATTTAAAATAAAGAAATTCATGGTAACTGGGTCAGGGATCTGACTGCTTTTGGTACGTGTTCCGAGTTGTAGTTTTGCTCTCCTTAGTGTAAGTGCATTACACTGTATGTCCTTGCAACAGAGTCTGCAGTCACCAACAGCTCTCAGTATACACAATGTTTCCCAACATTCAAATCATGTCTGTAAAGTACAAGCAGGATGGACTGTGTTTGCAGCCTTAACTTCAGCATGCCCGTATCTTTTCCCAACTGTGAATAAGCTTCCAAAGCTTTTGAATAGTGTTTATTTAAAATGCAGAGTCTGCATCTGCATATTAGATACATCTGCATATCAGATTCAAGTTCTCCACAAACAATTAGGAGTCAAAGCCATCAATATGGTGCTTGATGGACAATTTTCTGCTAATCTAGAATAACATGTTCTGTTGGAGATAAGATGTGATCTTTCAAACACATACTACCACTTGTCATTTGAAGTGTTTGGGAGGAAGATTCTAAAGTTGGAAAAAAATCGTACTATGTATTTTCAGAAAAAGAGGTGAAAGGGATTATAAAGAAGCTCATGAAATAAATATCACCAGGAAGATTCAGAAAAGAACTATTAAAGTACTTTTTAGTAGTCACCTAGAAAATAATAAATATATTAAAATTATCTAATGTGGGATTGTCAAGAAAACTCCATATGAAACAAACTGAACTTTCTTCTTTGACTCATTACTGACCTTGTGGATAGTGATGAAGCAGTAGATGTGCTATATGTCTGCATCAGCAACATTCATTACATGCTTAGCATGAGGTTTTCAACAGTGAGCTAAGGAAATACTGTGTAGGTGGGTCATGAGTGGGTAAGCAATTGCCTCTGAAGTCATTCTCAAAAAATACCAGTTGTGTACTATCAAGTCAGGAGGATGTTCGAAGTAGATTCCTGAAGGCTTCTGATCTCAGCTACATTCTATTAAATAAGTTAATGAATAAATTGGATAAGGAAATAAAAGGTCATAAAATTGGCAAATAACTACAAGAAACAAGGAGATATTTAAAAGCAGTTTGAAGAATGGAACAGGAATTAAAGATAATCTGAAAAAATCATAGAGATGGACTAAAATCTGTAAGGTAAAATTCAACAAAGTGGACAGTCAAGAAGAGAACAGCAGGGCCAACAACAGTTTTAGAAAGCAGAGCCTGTTAAGAAATTAATTATTTAATTTCTGATTAATTTAGGCCAGAGAAAGAACAAAAAGGAGTAAGTCAAAGTGGCTTTTTGCAGATACTAGTTTATGGCAATTGTGCTCTGAGAAGAAAGCAAAGAAACAAAGAAATTAAAGAAGACTTTAAGTATATTAGGGAACTCCCTCACCCTACACTTCGTGCGAAGGTGATGAAAGCTGGAACCAGGTAGTTAGGGTGGCTGTAGAGTTTACCTTGACTGGAAGTTCTCTGAGAGAAGGTAGATAAACTCCTGCCAGACATGGCCATCCTGTACATAATCCTGCTGCAGTGCAGGTGTGCTGTACTGGCTAATCTCTGTGAGATTCCTTCTGTCCCAGTGTTTCTAAGAAAATAACCACTGGGTTTGAACTTCTCACTACAAGTTGACCAGTAAACTATTGCTGCTTCTTCCATCAGCTTCTAAGAAAGAACTTTTGTGCTCTGCATTTTGGCTATTGCATTTTTTTTTCTCTGAAGTATTTAAGTGGAAGTTTTAGCTCATTTGTGAGAGGAAATGAGAACTAAAAAAGCCTGTTTTCAGTGGATTAATATTCAATATGTCTCTCACCCTCTGCTGCAATAAACTCAGCATCTCTCCCAGCCCCCGTGTATACCTTGAATCATATATTAAAGCCTTGTGTCACTGTGGCCACCATCCACAATGTCTCCACCTCCCCTTTGTCTTCTTGAGTTCCCCCCCACCAGCCCCCATGGCTGTTCCCTCTTGACTGGGTAGAGAGGCTGCCCCATGTTCTCTGGTTGTTTCGGGATATATTTATGCATACTGGCCAATATGAGTGGCCAAATGAAAGACCAAAGAGACCGTGTAACTGTAGAATTCACTGCAGCTTTTCCTCCAGCATGAAAATGAGTGTGGATTGCTTTCTTTGATCCAGCTGTGAGTTTCACCTTTGTAGAAGCCTGCAGAAACTTTGAGACCTTCACACTGCTGTCAAACTTTGCTGAAATGAACTAATGGAATCAGAAGTTATTGGCAGACAGAAGGGACTCATCAGACAGACAAAAAATGACTGCAATAACATATTTCTTAGGTAATCAAGCTAAAAATAAGAGTACTTTTATTTTAAAAACACTTTATTTTTCATGTGTTTTTAAATACCATAAGCAATGATTTTGATAAACATTTTGTTTCCGTTTTGTGAGAGAAATACAATTCTTAAAGTTTTAGCACTTAGTGAACATAATAAATAAACAACTGAGTCTTTAAATACATTTCACAGCTACAGCAGTCTTTCCTTTGTTCCAATTGGTTTTAACAATGTAATAATTCTGATGCTTCTAGCATTCCAAGATCTTTTTGTATAGACCATATCTGGAGAAAGTAGGTTACACTTACTCTAGTCTGTTAAAAACTGCTAACATTTTGCACTGCTATTTTTTCTACACTGTAATTAGACTCAGGTTGAGCTCACGCAACATCTAAATAAAGACTCCTAGCCTGATAGGCATTGCAATGAATCGAGACCCTTCATGTACGGGTACTTGGCATGCAGCAATTGTGGTAGTTTGAACAACTCAGAAACAGGCAGGATAGTGGTCAGCTGCCTCCTGATTCCTTGCTAGTGGATGGCTGGAAGCAGCACCTCTGGCAGAACTGAGGCAGAGCAGAGAAAACGTTATTCAGTCACAGTAATCTTGTGTCTCAGGAACTCCCAGCTCATTTTCACATTGTATTGGTCACAGATGAACAGATTTATGACACAGTCAACTGATTATAAATGACAGGCCAGAGTAATTGGTGCAATTTAATATTAAAATAAAAAAAAAATGATCAAAGGTTCCTACATCTCTTCCAATCCTTACTAAACTCATATAAATAATTTGGTAGATTTCCTTAATCCAAGAGGATACTAGCTTTCTACATTGCCAATTCCCTGGATCTGGCCAATGAACAGCAGGCTTTGGATCCCACAGCACAGTTTTTACAAAGCTGTAAGGAGATGCACGTAACAGCTTAAGATCTGGTTGTGTCTTATTTTGGACCTGTCTGTACACAATAGCTGTTTGGGAGCAGGTCTGAACTGACGGCAGGAGGAAGCTCCAGAGGATAAAGAAAGGCTCTTTGAATGCTCTGCGATGCAGCTGTGCAAGACTGAACAACAAACCTGGCACCCTTAATGAGAAAGTCCTCCAGCTAAACTCTCATCCTCTCCCTCTGACTCGACAATGCAGAGAGCAGAAACACAGAACAAACTGATAAGACGGGAAAAAGAGAGCCTTCTGAGATAAGGGAGAGACTGCCAGCAGTGAAAGTTGTGCCCTAACCCATTTGGGTCTTTGCTCCTGGCAAACCTTTGGGTTAAGAACAGCTTCTGGGGGTGTTAGTGAAGGACAGGGGGGTGGGGGAGTGCTGGTTGCTACTGAAGAAGAGTATTTGGAAGGACCATGAGGATATCAAGAAACAGAAGGAAATTACTATGCAAGTACATTAAAGGGATATTTGATTATCCTGAGAACATGTGAACGCGGCCATTTAGCAGGCCTAGAGCAATTCAGATAGATATTAATAGTCAAGCTACAGTAGGGGAAGCAAATTCCCATCAGGAAACTGACCTTTCCTTTGGAGCAGCCCTGACAGTCAGTGAAGAGAATCAGCACAGGCGCACCATCACAAAAAGTGCTTGTTTGTTTATGTTGCCATTGCTATCTCCCCACGTAACTGATCCCATGTTAGCTTAGCTCAGTCCTGACAGCTGCTCCTGTCAAAAGCCCAGGTTCTCACTTATCCACAGCAAATGATGCCTCCTTAGGTATTTGTTCAGTGCAGACTGGGAAGCACAGACTCCCTGTGCTGGGTTAAACCGTAAATACCAGCTTCTGAGTTGCTCAGTAGATGCGATTCACTCAAGGGAAAGCTCAGTATGAGTAAAT
Organism: Aegotheles bennettii; assembly: GCA_013398125.1. Lineage (NCBI taxonomy): Eukaryota > Metazoa > Chordata > Aves > Caprimulgiformes > Aegothelidae > Aegotheles > Aegotheles bennettii. The sequence goes on along the minus strand of VZRW01008655.1, from coordinate 70,622 downwards.
TATTCTTAAGCAGTGAATAACCTCTTCAACTGCATGCAACGAGGGAAAAAAAGTATTTAACTTTCTCTCTTAGCCACACATGATATTACAACTATTAAATGTGACTATAGGCAAAGCTAAAGTGCATTACATTGCCAGAATATATGGACTGCAAATGTAATTTGCATAGCTATATTAGCATGACTATTCCTTTAAGTATAGTTTCAAATAATTCTAAAATAAGAGTATGCTTTAAGGAGCAGATATACCTTGTTGGTTTAAAATTAGATTATATATGCTACACGACTGAAATCTGCTCCTTATAGGATGTGCATGCACATGTGTGTGTGGGAGAAAGAAAAAGAAGGATCCTCATTTTACTACTTTTTTCATCTGTGTTTTTGAATTCCAAAACAGAGTTTTATGTTAACCCAGAAAGAAATTAATTGTAATTAGGCAATTTTGCTGTGGACCACCTCCTCTAAACTCACCCTTTGCTAACGGCCTCCTGTCATGAACCCCTCGCCCGGCAGTAAGATGCTGAGCAGGTGAACGCTTCTGCGACAAAGTTAAACGTACGTTTAAATGGTTTGCTCAGCTAGATCCGTACTACTGATCTCGACGGGCCCATAAGCGCTGGCTTATCTGGAGGATCCTCACTACCCTCCCAAGCACCCGTGTGTTTGCCAGGGCTCCCCGGAGCGGGGGCAGCCGGGGGTCAGCCGGCACCGCCCAGCGCCACACGGGTGCTCCGCGGGTCAGCGCTGGCAGCGCTGGGTTAAGGGTTTAGTTCGGAAGACAGCAGCAGGAATGAGCATCTTGGAGTTCAAACACCAAAGGGAAAAGGAGGGAAGATTACGGTTACAGAAATACAACCGGCCAGCCGCCGGAGTGGAAGGGCGAGGCGGGCGGCTGCGCTCCCGTCCGGGCGGGACGCGCTCGGGGGTATCGTGGCTGCGGGCCCTGAGGCTCCCCAAGACAAAGTTGCCCATTGCCACCTAAAGGCCGAGCCCTCCGCCAAGCGCCCCCCGTTCCGTCCCGGGACAGCCCGGCAGGAGCAGGCCCTTGCCCCCCGGCCACCCACCCGCGCTGCTGGGGGTAGCAGCGCCTTCCTGGCAGCGGCGCGCAGCCCTGACAGGCACCAGCCTACACTCTGCGGATCGAGCTGCAGCTGCCTTCCCCCAGAAAGCCGGGCTTCTCCCGCGCCGCCCCGGCGGGGGGCGGAGGTATTTTTAGCACCCGGCACCCCGCTCCTCCCCTCGCTCCCCCCGGCCGCCGCCCGGCGCTCCCCGGGTCGCCC